>SPJY01019048.1:908236-923537 GCA_005191435.1 Raddia distichophylla
GATCGGTGGGGCAGACACAACAGCCTTCCAGCGCCAATAACAAGACTAACACCAACAGCTCATGAGTCACGCCATGTTCTTGCCCAAGTGCCATGCCAGATGGCACTGTCTAGATATTAGTTTGAAAACTATTTTGTTAAAAAAATTATTTTGAAAACTATAATTGGGCATTTGAAAATCCATATTCAAATGATTCTTTATTACCATTAATTTTGTTTGAATCCGCATTTCAAATGATGGAATGTTTTGTTCAAAATATAATGGATTAAATTTAAGTGTCTTCTGGTACCTTAACATTTTTTTTTGACTTGTTTGAATTGTCTTGATCTTTTTATGTAGTTCTTTTGATTTTGGAATTTTGGATAATGAATTATCGAGTACACAATATGTGAAGCTGAGTATGCTGGTTTTTTGGCGCACCACTTTCTTTTTGGATTGTTTCTGATTTCATTCTATTGTTTAATCAATAGCTATATACAAAAAAAAAAGCGTCCCAGGGTCGTATACCCAACATTTTTTAATGCTATACAGCAAAGGGTCGATTTAGCTGTGGACTTGTGGTACATAGCATCACCACCTTTTCTACGGTGATGTGTACAAGTGGAGAGCAAACAGGCTGGAATTTCCCAAATTCGTTGAGATTTTGGCGAAATGTTTTTTCCATGATTTTCTATGTAGCTACATTTTGAATTTGTAAAATTCCAAAGTGTAAGAATTGGAAAAAGAACCAGTTCAAATAATTTACTATGTTCCAGACAGTTTGCTTTCTCTTTTTAACTGGATGATGCGAATTGGTCAACCTTTCATTGCAAGTACCCTTCCATGAGGTCGAAGTAATAGCTTTCCCGGATGGCAATATCTGGGAAACAATTTTGCACACGCGGGAAAGCTAAAGTCGGACACTCAGTAATCTTACATCGGACTGAGTTGATTGCTATTTCCTAATTACATGAGTGTTGAGTTAATGGAATGTATATCAATATTCCATCTGAAGAACTGCATGATGTATAGCAGCCTAGAAACATAGCCCATGGCGAACCGAGCTTCGGCCGGTTGGTCAGGAGCGCGTGTGCGCTTCCCGAGTTCGAGGCGTGGCCTCGCCGCGTTTCGCACAAATAAAGGGTTTTCTCCGGAATCTGGTTCCGGATTGGGTACATCCGGGATTAGATCCTGGAGAGCACGCGTGTGCGTTCAGTGGGACTCCGCGTGCCCGCGGACTGATTCAGGTTCTCGTGTGCTCACAGAACGCGCACGCGTGCGTGAGTGTGGTGGTGTGCATGGGTGTGAGTTAAGTGTGCGTTCGAGTTGTACCCCTATCAAAAAAACAGAAAGAGAAACATAGCCCATGTGTTCGGCCTTCTCAGGTCAACGAAACAGGGTTGAAGAGCAAACATTGGAACCTGGGCTGACAGATCGATGGACTTGTTCGCAGAGGTCATGCAAAACATAACCTGGGAGCTGCTTCATATTATGGCAAGAACGACAGTTCACAGTTCCTTACTTCCTTGTGCCTCCCATTCTCATCGAAGGAGCGCACGTCCTGCCTCGTGCTTATGCTGGTAGATAGCAGAGTAGTGTTGTACTTGCCCACATAAGCTCAGCGATGTGCGTGGTATATATGAAGCGATGAGGTGAAAAATCACGGACAATACGGAGTATCGTCGACTCATCAATGTACTGGGATTTATGACTTGTACCATTACTTCATTGGAAGAGGAGTATGGACAATTAATTTCAGAAATGGTACTTTGCGTATTTCCAGTTGATGCTCCTGGAGATTTGCTACAAACTAGAGCCTCTGGGGGGCATCCACTGTGCTTCGGGAAATTTTATCTCTAAGCTGGGATCCACTATTTACCTGTTGTAGAACAATGTTCCACTGTGTTTAGAGCCTGTTGCAATCTATTAGAACGCCCCATTGCAATTAATAAAAATAATCATCTATTCCAAATAGCAAGCATGACAATGCAAGAAATTTATCCCCGTCAGAATTATTATCGCTGCCTGATTTAGATGATACAGGAGTAATGATGTTTGGTTACACAATATGACACAACTTGCTATGTCATTTAAACACTAGCTAGTTAACATCCCTCCTAAAGCCTAATGTACTTAATTAGTGAAGCAGGCTTCAAAGAAAAGGGAGGGTCCTTTTACTTGCATAAAGCCAATTTTAAAATAATTTAAATCACCCTATCTATTTCTTTAGTTGTTGTTTATTTTGTGTAACCATGAGGCCAAATCCATCTTAACCAACCCTTCTAAACAAGCAAGACACTTAGCCAACCTTCCCGACCAAACTCACCAACCTACCAATGTGTCCTCAATTCTATCTTAAACACTTTGTCATAACTATCTTATTTCACACACCAATCTTTCCGGGGGTGGCTATCCTGTTGTGGGCCACACATGCCATGAACACCCGGTGTTGACCTAGGAGGGTTGCCGGCCCAAACTAGTCTCACGGCTTATAGGGATGTGGCGCACGAAGACAAAATCACTATGTGTGGATGGAAAGTACAACATGTCTATTATAATAAACTGGTGAAGAGAACATCATCATAACCCTAAGGCTACAGGGGGTATTTACAGGGACACACAAAAAAAGAGTCTATATAGGACAAAAGCTCAATCAATAGAAAACTCATAATTTGGATTAGAATATAACAACAACAAGCATTAGCTTGACCAGACAGCAATATCACGCAACTACACAATTTTCCCTTCGCGGGAAAGCTAGCTATGTAAAGTCGGACATGCAGGTTCTTACCTCCAGCTGTGTTGATTGCTACTGACTAATTATATGAATCCTGACTTGCGACTTACGAGAACATCCATAGATTTTTATATTGTCTTGTGTTAATGGGATCTGTATCATTCCATCCAAAGAAACTGCTTGACGAAGAACCTGGAAACCTAGTACTAGTAGTGAAACACAGCTCGTGTGTTGGGTCTTCTGATGTCCACACCACAGGTATGTAGAATAAACATGCAATGGCTGACAGATCGTTAAAGACTGATTTGCAAAGCCCATGGAAAACATAGATGGCCAGTATTCCTACTAAGATTAAGAGTCGTAAAAAATGTTTTGATTTATTTGATTCTTTCGTATGACCAATACAAGTCAGTGTGAACATAGACTGTTGTGTATAAACAGAAAAGAAAACCAAACCATGGAGTCTAAACAAAAAAAAAAAACAAAACCAAGGATTACTATCACATTTGAAACTATTATTCAAATCATAGACGTAATTAAAAGAACATCGCAACCACTACTCCAAACGATTGAAATGCCTTTCCAATTTCTTCTCTTTCAGTCTCTGTCTGTAGCAATGGTCAAGGACACTACTAGGGAGCTCTCTCGAAGATCGTAACGAAAAAGATAAATCCATTTATCGTTAAAAACGACCATCTCCTTTTTTAAAAAATTTGATGTCTTTTACTTTTGGATACGTTTTTAACCATTCGTCTTATTAAAAAATGTAGTACAAACATGTAAAAATATAAGTCATATAAAAGTATCTTTAATGATAAAACAAAACACAACAAAATAAATAATATTTACTGTTAGAATAATTATGGGGTTGGCCCATTTAATTATTTTAATAGAAATTCCAAGAGTGCCCATTTAATACTAAACCGTTCGGGAAATTGGGAGGAGAATATCTCAACTTAAATAGTTGGATTGTGGTTCTCCTAATTAGAAAAGTGAGAAAAGAGAAAAGCACGGGCGACCTCTCCCTGAGTCGGGCGATCTCTCCCCGAGCCGGGCGAGCTCTCCCTGAGTCGGGCGATCTCTCCCCGAGCCGGGCGACCTCTCCTCGAGCACGGGCGAGCTCTCCCCGAGACGGCGACCTCACTCTGAGCACGGGCGACCTCTCCCAGTAACCGACGACTTAATGACGTCCGTTACTAGTGGCCAGATTAATGACGTCCGTTACTAGTGCTTGATGGTGCTTGATGGCGTCCAGGTTCGACGAACCTTCTCTTCCTGGCGCCTATAAAAGCATGAGCACCTCGCCCTGTGAAAAAGGCTCTCGCTCTCAAGAGTTGGGAGCGGCGAAGAGGGTGAATAGCAGTTTGAGGACTTAGCGCGCAAAGGAACTCATCGTAGCGCAGAGAAGAGAAGCTTTTATAGGCAAGAAGATTGAAGCGAGTGCGACGGTTTGGATTCCGTCCCCACTCACGTGCGTGGCGCCATTATGCCCCGCGCGTTTCGGTTTCCCGCGAAAAGCGGCGCAGTTCCCCAAGGAAGATCATGCGCAGGTGGAGAATCGGGCGTACGGCCGCCGCAGGGGGTGGGCCCCCCACGATTCGTCTCCTGCCACATGAGAAATAGCGAGGTATCGGCGCAACGGTTTGCGTATCATGGTGGTCCCGGGGCTACTGTCGGTATAATAAATACCGGGGTGTGAAGAGTCCGAAAGAAGACAGGGCGAGGGCCCCACACGTCAGGCGGGCGACCAGGCCCCAGCGTGTGGGCGAGCCCCTCAGAGCGCCAGGCGAGGGCCCCACACGTCAGGGGGCGACCAGGCCCCAGCGTGTGGGCAAGCTCCTCAGAGCACCGGGTGAGGGCCCCACACGTCAGGCGGGCGACCAGGCCCCAGGGTGTGGGCGAGCCCCTCGGCCCGCGCGGGGTCCCTCTCTGTCAGGTGGGGCCTGCATGGCAAGGAGCGTTCCGACAGGAGTCTTCAAGGCGAAGGCTCTCCTCTGCAGCGAAGGACGGGCGCATTCAATGCGACATTATGCGCGGATAGACAGATGAAGAGATAATTACCGCCACAGTGACCTCTGCGGGTCTGTCAGGCTGTCACTGTGGCGCAGCGGAATTGACCGGCAGAGAGAGAGTTTGCCATCATCAAGCTCGCCGTCCGCGTCAGAAGGAGCAAGTTGGGCCCCGCCTGCAGTCTCACTGGAGTGTTCACACGGGTCAGAAGCCACTTGCGAAGCACGCGTGGGCGGCGCCAGACGGCACAGTAGCAGCACGTTTTCGTCTCTCCTGTCCCGTCCCTCGTGTCTTATCAGTGTACTGAGAGTACTGTACTGCCTACCCCCTCGGCTCTCTCCGCCGGTTTGAGACTTGTATAAAAGGGGCGGAGAGAGAAGGGAGAGGGGTTTTCCGACATTCTGTAATCACATTCCACACAACCACAACAAGAAAAGAGCTAAGGCTCGGCAGGAGTAGGACTATTACCCGCGAGGGGGTCCGAACCTGGGTAAATTCTGCGTGTCGCTCCTCGCCGTGTCCGACGCTCGAATCGAACTGAGCCCGAGCTGATCGGCTAGCAAGTTAGAAAATCTGATAGGGGTGTGATCCGCAGTGGTTGAGCGGAGAACACGCCGTCACTTCTTGAGCATGTCCTTTACATACTTTCTTTGGCAAATGAAAGTCCCTTCGTTTAATTGATTGACTTGAAATCCACGGAAGAACTTTAACTCTCCCATCATTGACATCTCAAAACGTTTAGTCATAATTTGGTAAACTCCTTGCAAAACAACTCATTAGAAGATTTAAAGATGATATCGTCAACGTAAATTTGACAAACAAAGTGATCACCGCCCACATTCTTGGTGAAGAGTGTAGGGTCGGATTGATCGATCTTGAAGTCTTTTCTCACCAAGATGTTCTTTAAGCAATCATACCATGCTCTTGGGGCTTGCTTCAACCCGTATAGTGCCTTGCGGAGCTTGTAGACGTGATTCGGATGCCTTGGATCTTCGAAGCCGGGTGGTTGCACCACGTAGACAAGCTCGGAGAGTGATCCTTTTAAAGATGCGCTCTTAACATCCATTTGATACAACTAGAAACCATGGTGAGTAGCATAGGATAATAATATTCTAATATCCTCAACCCTAGCTACGGGAGCATAAGTATCACCACAATCCAAACATTCGATTTGGGTGAGCCCTAGGCAACCAACCTTGCCTTGTTCTTTGTCACCACCCCGTGTTCGTCTTGTTTGTTGCGGAAAACCCACTTGGTTCCGATCACGTTTTCCTTGCGCCTTTCCACCAATTCCCAAACTTCGTTCCTCGTGAAGTTATTGAGCTCCTCTTACGTAGCCACGATCCAATCCGGATCTTGGAGTGCTTAATCTATATTGAGAGGCTCAAGAGAATAAACAAACAAGTAATGTTCGCAAAAATTTGATAAACAGGATCGAGTGGATACTCCCTTGTTGATGTCACATAGGATGTTGTCAACGTGGTGATCACGTTGGATACTTTGATGTACCCATGGGTGAATGGTCGATGGAAATGGATCAACTCCCCCTTCGTCTTATAATTGTTGCTCCTCTTTGTCACTTCCCTCTTCTTGAGTCGCTAACAGAGGGATCGCTTGAGTTGATGAGTCTATGATGACTTGATCTTGACTAGCTTATTGTGGCTTCACTTCTCCAATTGATAGCCTCCTAATCGCGTCACATGGCAGCTCCTCTTGATCTATCACACGTTGATCAATTTGCTCCACTTGAGAGCCGTTAGTCTCATCGAACGTCACATCACGCGAGATTTCAACCACACCAGAGGTATTGTTGAAAACTCGGTATGCGTAAGCGTTCGAGCCATACCTAAGTAAGAAACCTTCATTGACTTTAGGGACAAATTTAGAGGTTTTACCTTTCTTGTTGAAGATATAGCACTTACTCCCAAAGACTCGAAAATAAAGACATGTTTGGCTTCTTTCCGGTGAGTAACTAGTACGACGTCTTCTTCAATAGCTTGTGGAGGTAGAGCCTGTTGGGAAACCACCTATAGGGGAAAAGCCCGGCCGGCTAGGCCAGCAGCTTCCCCTGGTGGATCCCACATATGGACCTGGCCTAAACCCTAAGCACTACTATATAAGAAGAGGTGTAGCACCTATTGTATAACAGATCTGAGAAATAATAAAGAGAAGCTCCACCCATACATCTTTGTGTCCCCCTGTGTTTGATCTTTCTCTGTGATTGATTGTCCACGTTTATACCTCGGACTACACCCGGTAGCAAGGTTCCTCAACAATAACAATGTATAACAAGTTTTCCCTTGCTCTTGCGGCCTTGGCTCTTGAAAGATTTCCTTAAAAAATCACCTTTCCTTACTACATTAACCTTGCTAAATTATATTGCTTATGCATATGTGCAGTTATGTTTTGGCCATATATTATTGATGCAAAACCTATATGTATCAAATTTGATCTATAGAAGGAACGTTCAAATTTGAGTTGGTCTTCTAATTTCTCACATTTCTACTTTTGTAGGCTGCCTTATTGTTATTTCAGGTTCTGCCCCTTTTATGGAAGGGGGAAAACTATATTTAACTGAAATATATAACATTTATTTCGATTTTTATTGTGTCTTTGCATGATTGATCTATGCGTGCTATCTGTGAAACAAATGACAACTGTTCTTATTTTACAGGGCATTGCCCGGCTTCTGTTTAGTCTTCCTCTAAACACACTGCAAAAGCCTAATGGCAATAGACTCATCCCTTCCAGCCCGCCAGGCCAGCCCAGCCCAGCGTGTGAAGCGCGCTCTTTGTTTCTAGTCGTTTTGAAAATAAAAGGTTCAAGGTTCATATAACAAATGGAAAAAGGGGTAACCTTGTTTTAAGGATGACAGTGGTACTCGCTTCGTTCTTTTTTATTTGTCGCCCTTAACTTTTACATATGTATTTTGATCATTCCTCTTATTTAAAAAAACCATAAAGCAATATTTATTTTATTGTGCTTTGTTTTATCATTAAAGATATTTTAAATATAACTTATATTTTTACATATTTATATTAAATTTTTAAATAAGATAATGTACTAAAGTGAACGATGAAAAATAAAAGAAAACAAAAGAAGTATTGCTATCATGTTAGGTATGTCAGATATTCCAACGCCGCGTCGCGCACAAGAAAAGGAATAGCCGGATGCTAAATAACTATTGGGATTAACTCGAGCACAGTCGACTGGGCCCCTATAGGGGTGCCCAGGCGATTTTCTGGGCCGTTGGATTAAGATCCAACGGCCCAGATCTCTCCCCCTTTTCTTCCCCCTCCCTCTCTGGCTCTCTCCCGACCCGATCCCCTTCTTCCTCCGCCCCTGCTCCGCGCGCCTCGCGCCCCATCCCCGCCGCCTCCTTCCTCCGCCCCGGCCGGCGGCGCCCTCGCCGCCGGCCGCTCCGCCACCCCAACCTCCCGCCGCCACGCCTCCCCCACCCACCCTAACCTCACCGGCGCCCTTCGACCCCCCATCCACCGCCGCCCGACCGCCATCTCCCCCCTCCCCCGGCTCCGGCGGCGCCGCGCCGCCTCCGCCGCCGCCCTGACGATCCCGACCAACCGCCGATCCGCCGCCGCCCCGACCTCCCTCTACACCTGGAGAAACCCACATATTCCCTAACCCGAACCCTAAACCCTAACCCGAACCGGCCGGCGGCGAGCTCGAGGACGGCGACGGCGAGGACGACGGGGAGCTCGACGGTGGCGAGGTACGCTCCCTCCTTCCCCCTTCCTCCTCCCCCTTCTTCCTCCTCTGCGCGAAGAACAGGGCAGTCGCCTAGGCGGGTGATTTGCCGCCCAGGCGACTGCCAGGTAGCAAAACCGATAACTATTTCATGTGGAAATTAATTAGGGGTTAAATAGTGGGCCCCAACATACCACCAGCACCAGATCTTTCTGATTGGTTGTGAGGAGGCGTGACTTGGCCGTTAAAAAGCCCATCTTGTGGCTGTGCTTTGCTCACCTCACATATATGTATTACTGGCGGAACTTACGCGCTTCGTGCGTAGGCGAAGCCCTGTGTGATTTTACAATGGAGAGAACAGTATTGACAATGCAAAGTTATTTACATATTCGAACAAAATAAATATAAAATTACAACAGTTGAAAAAAAATCTATTTCAACATCAGTGTTTCGGGATAGCTATCAGATTTCGTTAGACGGATCCACGTACTGAAGCATAAAACGATTAGGATTAGCCTCCCTTCATGCATGTTTTCACTCGTAATTCCTATTAAATATACATGACAAAAATGATTAAACATTGCAATCTATTCGGAAAACTAAGAACAATATGAGGGTATAACTACCATCCTAAGAAATCACAACCATGGCTCAAGTTAAATATAGCATCATGAATAATTCTTATCGCAAGCAGTAAGGACAGGTAACAAGTAACCCCCCCAAAAAAAAAAGGAAGCTGTGGATCCAGTGGAAGAAACAGAACAATCGCACCATTCCAAAAATCACAACCAACTTGGCAATCATAAGGCTAAAAACATATAAAAAGGAAACTTACACCTAGGAGTATAATATTTGATGCATACTCAAAACATATTTTTCGCACTATCAAAAAAAGTGAGATCAATGAAGGTCAACTAACTTAGAACCAAGAGGATTTCGTAGTATCTCAAAAAAGTACACCATCCAATCCGAATGGCATGGCAGGTACCTAAAAACATTAATATATCTTGGCAACTATATGAAAACAATCACTAAATGGGATAGAGTTTAGAGATATATTGTAAAGGACAATGCTATTACTAACTATATGAAAACAACCATCAAAGTCACCTTCAATTGTTTAGATTTGGAGTTACACCATTATCATGATTGCTAAACAGGCACAAAAAGTATGGTGCTTTTCCTGGGACTACGCTACATACCAACTCTTATAGTTTGGTCTCTGGCAATGAAACGGGGAGGCGCGGCGTAGGACCGGCACGGCGTGGCGTGGGGAGGCACGGCTGCCAAAGGGGCGGTAGCCCACGGCGCAACGGACAGCCTTCGAGGCTGCGGCACGGCGTAACGGTGCAACGCCTTCGGGGCGCGGCGCGTGCACCGGGGCCGGGGCGTGGGGCCAGCGCGGTGCCGTCGGGGCACGGCCGTGTACGGCGCATGACGTAGCTGGCGCACAGCGGCGTGGGTAAAAATTCATCAATTTGCAATATTAAATAAAACTACGGGTCTAAACAGGGTAAATTGCATAAAGGCGAATAAATAATTCACAATTAATTTTCAGAATTAAAAGACTATGGGCTTTTAAACAAGATACAACAAATAAAGTGAATTAATACTTAATTAACATGGCAATGAATAAACTTATTCGAAAAGGAATTAAATCTTCAGGATTTAATAAATGAATAGGTGAAAACAGATAAGAAAAGCCCTATTAAATTGATTTTTAGCCATGAAGGCCCATGAAAATAGTCGGCCCAGCCAGGCCCCCAATTTTATTTCACATATTCCCCTTCCACGGTCGGAATGGGCCGAGTCGGCCCACTGGCCTGACCGGCCCAACTGCCCCGGCCATCCCCTGGGCGCTAGGGTTTCCCAAGCCCCAGACGGCGGCAGCGGCGTGGGGCCCAGGCGCAGCCGGGCGCGGCCACGGCGCGGCAGGGCGCGACCGGCGTGGCAGGCGCGGGGCGCAGGCGGTGCAGCGCGTCGGGCGCGGCGGGCATGGCGGGGCGGCGCGAGACACAGGCGGCGCGGCGCGTCGGGCGCGTCGGCACGGCGCGACGGGCGAGGCCAGGCGGCGCGTGCAAAGAGCTCCATCGATATTCTCCATATCATCCACACCAATTACATTGAGAGCCAGATCTTCGACGAGCAGTAATGCTTCATCATCAACTTTGGCATGCTCAAAACCTGCCAACACACTTCGGGATCGAACAAGTTTAAAGGCCCAGGATGTCATTAAAGATTGTGACCGAGATTGAAGAAGCAACGAAGAATACTTAAATTTTGCAGCCTCCGTCATTATACATCTCGGTGGAAACTCCATTAGAAGTTTGGGCTGTTCCGGCAAAATACAAGCCCCAACCACCAACATTTTTTTTACCAGATACCACCATCTCAGGAGTGTGACGTGACGCTTGATCTTTATGATTTATTTTGCATAAAAGAAGAAGTGGCGGCGGTCACTATCAAAGTAGATTCTCTACTAACTCACATGATGCAAAGGGCGGGAATCATGTTATCGTGCAATAATAGGATGCCACCTCCCCCGCTGTATGCAAATTGTGGTGGGAACAATTTGAAAAGCTCATAAAGAAAGGAAAGAAGCGCCACGTACCACAGAAACGAGGACTAGGTGTGACATCATAATAAAATTATTAGGCGTCCCAAGTGTTTTTAAAAGATATAAAATATAAGGTAAAATTTGGTTTTATTATTTGTGTAGATGAAACATAGTATAGCTATTATTTTATGGTCCGATAAGCTATTTTATGCACAAGCCTTCCTTAAAATTGGGATGGCGCAGTGGAAACACGTCCCCAAGGTTCCCAAATATATGTCTTACCTTTTTCTTATTTTTATGCAGCCAGCAAATTCTGATTTAGCCCAAAAAGGTCTTATTTGGAAGGTATTTCGCATGAAATCATGAGGAATCCTAATCCAAAAATTCTCCAAAAATAGAGGAGTGTTCTAGAAGCCCTAGCTAATCTGCTCACCAAGTTTCGGCCACAAACTCACTTGGAAAGTTGGGATCCTAATTTGGCAAGTCCCGAATTCTAATCCGAGTCGGTTTAGACTTTCTAATTCTTCTCCAACCCAACCTGGCCGAATCCACCCCACCCCCAACACTATATAAACCCCCTAAGACCTCTCTTGCTGTTCACAACTCATGGAGCCTCAAGTTGGTGCCCTAGCCGCAAAACCCTAGCCTCTACAAAGCTTCCCGAAGAAATTCCGCCAAGTTTCAACACCCAAGCTTCGGTGAGCATCTAGGACGTCCTAGATCTCGTTGAGACGGATCCAACGGTAGCAAGAGCTCCCAAAACCGAGGTCCCTAGCCTAAGTTATCGCCGCCGAAGGTTTGCTGCTCCCACGACCGCCGCCGCCGACATCGCCGCCGGCGATCTTGAGGGCAGCGCCGCCGACGCGTATCGCGGGGCCAACCCGCATCCGCCATCCCTAGAATTTTTTATCTTTTTACTAAACTATTTTTCTGTATTGAAGTTGGTTCTTTTGCTATTTGCTTCTACGCGTAGGACCCTACTGCGGAGTGCTGTCCGGGAACTAACGTAGACCCGCAGAGCTCCGACTTCTACCAAGGCAAGCTAGATGCATATTGCTTCCTAGTTTGCTAAATCCTTATTTACCTTTATTTGTTAATTGCATGCATAATCTGATTAGTGTGTGAGTTTCTATCCTAAAGTCGTATTAGTCATCAACTAATATGTACTAGCCTTATTTGTAGAACCCTTAGTGATTTACTAGCCTATCCTTTTTATAGTTGCTTAGATGTGCCAGGGTAATTAATATGAGTCACTTTTAATAAAATTGCACATTATGAAGCTAATGTTTCATGATGATTTTCAATATAAATTGATCAAATAAAATATTGTGTTGTGGGGTTGGCGAAGTGCTAGGATTTGTGCCGCATGACTGTTCCCTGGTCATGTGTGGGTAGAGAGTACCCGTAGAGCTGCTTGATCATCCTTGGTCAAGTGTGAGCAGAGAGTGCCTATATCGTTGCGCCGCATGTCCGTCTCCGGGCATGTGTGGGCAGAGAGTGCCTGTTTTGTTGTGCCGCATGATCATCTCTTGGTCACGTGTGGGCAGCGAGTGCCCATTTCGTTGTGCCGCATGATCGCCTATATGGGGTCATGTGTGGGCAGAGAGTGCCTGTTTAGCCGCTTGATCACCCCTTGGTCAAGTGTAGGCAGAGAGTGCCTGTGAATCTTGTGCAGTAGACTGTTCACACGCGTTAACAGAATAATTAATGCTTAAAAAAATATTTGAGTAGATAGGTGCTATTTCGGCAAAACAGCTATCCATCTCTTGTTCCTGCATTCATTGTTAAGGATTGCTTGCTAGGTAGCCGTGTACTCATTATACCTATCGCGGATATATTTGTTCTTCAGGTTACAAGCCGGATCAGGAGGATCCTAGCGAGGGTGCGCAGGGTTAGTTATGGTGTCCGGGTCAATCTTGGATGTCATCGCCGATTCTTCGTCGTCACTCTGATCGTCGTTTATTTCGTTCTTAACATTTAGTGCTACTGAGCAAGGCCACCTGCAGTATTGTAATAAGGAGAATGTTGCCTCCTTTAATACCTTAAAATGTTATTTTATTTAGTTAATGTTTACATTCGCGATGATGTCCGCCTATTTGTCCATCATGAGATACTAACCTGGGATTAGTATCATCTCATGGTGTTGGATTCCCTGTACAAGTACCGGGGTCACGACACTAGGCTACATCAATACTGAAGCTACTGATGATGATGAGGATTATGATGATGATGATCTCTATGATCGGGAGCTGTCCATCTGGTACACCACCGTCCTCACTCCAAAAATATTGCCATTTGGACTAAAAAATGTCGGCATTGCTTTCAAGCACACAATGGCTTCTATTTTCTGCGACTCTTCGCCTGTGGATGAAATTCCTAATGACACCACACTAGTAATGCCACTTCTGCGTACACTCTCCACAACAACTCGAAGACGATGGACAGCCTACCATCGACAAGCTCATGCAAATTAATCTTGATTCATAAAGAAATGCCGACTCCCACGTCCCCTACACCGCCAACGGTCTTCTGGCGTCCAAGTCAATATTGTGGGACTGACTCCCGCATCATGCATAACCGGCAACGGCTTTCTGGCACATAATTCAATTTTGTGAAAACAATCTCAATGCTTCATTACAGCGCCGATGGTATTTCGGCACTCAACTCAATACCATGGGGGCAACCCGCACAACTTTCAACGTTGCCAACAGCCTTCTGGTGCTCAACCCAATATCGTGGGGACAACCCCCACGCCTTCTACATCGCCGACAGTCTTCTGGCGCTCAACTCAACACTGTGGGGGCAACTCCCACGACTTTCAACACCATCAACGGTTTTCTAACACCCGCCTCAATTCAACTTTGTGGAAGCAACTTCATATTGGTCTCATCGTCGACGATTCTTCAACTTTATTAAAGCAACATTATGCTCACTTCATCGCCAAAAGATTACTGGCACTTCATGTCAACGCGCGTGCGCGATGTCCACACGTCCTTGCACCTTTGCCAAAGGATTTCTGGCACATCATTGCAACACCGTGGGAGAGTCTGCCCCACATGTTCGATTTATGCGTAAGAACTCACAACCTTATCATTCACCAGAGCCGTATGCCTCTGTATTAATTTCGTTGGATGGCCTTTTCCATCGAAAAAAATCAGGTTTTACATTCTCAACCCTATTTGAGTTTTTTGGATGGCTTCTCCCTCAAAACATAACCAATTCTGGATGGCTTTTCCCTGAAAACTTCACCATTTCCTACTCGTTGGATGGTTCTCCCCTTTGAGAGTTTTTTATTAGGCCTAATGCATATTTAGTTGCATGTGTAGGCTTCTGTTTTCTTTAGATGGTTTTTCCTTTTGAAAACAGATGACAATCATCTACATAAAAATGGCTTATTTCTGCATAAAAACCATGCTGGTCAGCAGGAAATTTTATGTCCTAGGTCTTTCCAATGGAGCTAAAGCATAATCATGGTCAAGCATACCTGCAGTCATGTGACCTGCACACTATTTTTACCCAAGACGTATGCAAAGTAAAGGCTCCTAAGAGCAGCGAGATGATTACTTATGTTACTTAAAAGTGGCAAATTCTCCATGCTGATCACACCTTCCGATAGTCTCAAACCAAAGGGGATATCAAGCCGCAGGGATGCACTATAGCGAAAAGATGCACAAGCTGCAAACCCTGTTAGGCGTATCAATGTCAATACTCCGAGATGAAACATAGGAAAAGATGCGGGAGAAGGCTGCCCGGTCGTAATAACTTCGTATAGCATACATTATACGAAGTTATACGATTGCAGATAGTGAGCGACAACAAGGACGTTCGACGCCAACATCAGATATCATGTCCAAGCCTGTCACTACATCACCTATCGTCGAAGCGAAATAAATACCTACTTCGAGCATCTCGACAGATACTAGTAACACTTCAAGAAGCCGTTGATGTCTGGTGCACAGGTCATCACCAAATTGGTCAAGCGGCGTGCAAAGAGTTGCATCGATATTCTCCACATCATTTACACCAATTACATTGAAAGTTAGATCTTCGACGAGCAGTAATGCTTCATCATCAACTTCGGCACGCTCAAAACCTGTCATCACACTTTGAGACCAAACAAGTTCAAAGGTGCAGGATGTCATTACAGAAGATGGTGACGTTAAAAAGATGGTGACCGAGATTGAAAAAGCAACGAAGAACACTCAATTTTTGTAGCCTCCGTCATTATACATCTCGTTGGCAACTCCATTAGAAGTTTGGGCTGTTCCGGCAAAATACAAGCCCCAACCACCAACAATTTTTTACAAGGTGCC
>SPJY01019048.1:926093-953847 GCA_005191435.1 Raddia distichophylla
GGAGGTGGGCCGGCCGACCCAGTGATTGAGCCGCCTCGGGTTCCCCTTCGGAGGAGGGCTGGATGACACGTGTCCCTACACGTGGAGCACCTTGGTTAGCTGCGCAACACTATAAATAGACCTCCTCTCCTCACTTGTAACACAACACACAACACTTTCACTTTTTTATTCCACTTTGTAGAGTAGCTCTTAGTTAGTAGAAGTTGGGAGTTAGAGTCAAGTCGAGCTTCGCTCGGAGTTCCGGAAGAGTCTTCGGGAATTCGGGTAACTGCTCTTGTATCCTTTCCTAATTGTTTCAATTAGTAAGACTACTTCATTCATTGCTATAGTGTTGAACTTTATTTGAGCTGAGTATATCTGCATAAATGAGTTGTGTGGATTAGCTTTACCAGTAGCTTATATTCGTCTGGATCCAGTTTAGGTTTTCACTCATATACTGGTAGAGCCAGGTATTGAACCTAGATCGACTTTTTTTAGTACTGAGGAAGATTGATTGGGAATAGTCGCAGACGTGGTGTCTGAGACTAGGACTAACTCGGTTTACACCGGGGCCACGTATATGTGGTAGATGGTAGGTGGTGATAGCCCTATCCATCCGTAGATACTTAGTATCTCGTTCGTAACCCACAGCGTCCAGCTTTGGACCAGTAGAGCCAAATCGAAACGATCATAATCATTCGGGATTCCAATTCAGGATAGCGGGTGGTAGTGAGTGTCCGAGCTCCAACGACGAATATCAAGTGGACCACTAGTTAACTTTATTAAGCTCGCTCAATTAAACTGAATCACACTAATTTGTGAACTTATTAAAACTTGTCTCGTTGTTCTCCCAACTGTCTATCTAGCTAGAGTAGCTTTCTCTTTGTGTGAATATTTATCGTGTGTGTGTGTCCCGGTTTTTTTTTTTATCCTAACCCTCGTTACCTAGACTGGGTGGTATTTTAAACAATTAAGATATAGAGGTTATCTCTTTAAACCCTCGTTCCCTGTGGATTCGATAACTCTAGGAATACTCCTGGTGAAAACTACAAGCGATATCCGTCCGCTTGCGGATTAATTTCTTTGAGCGTAAGAATCGCCAACAGAGACCTGATGAGCTGTGTAGCCCTTGTTCTTAGCTTTCGGTAGAGCCCAAGATCACCGAAAACAAAGTTCAGAGTAAAAACTTTTACGACCGTTTCCATCAATGGTTGTGTGCTGTGTATCGGACTGTCCGATATTTATGTCGGACTATCCGATGGTTGTTCCGATTGCCCACTCTCCGTCTCCAGCTCCAAAAATTTCGAACTATCCGATATTTTCCCTGAAATGTCCGATGTGGATCGGACTATCTGATGTTAGGTCCAATTGACCCCTCTCTATCTCCAGTCTCAAAAATATCGGACTATCCGATATGAATTTGGCATTTTGGTGTTGTATCTGGCTTGAAAATCTCTAAAATCATTCCAGAACCTCAAAAATAGCCATTACTCTAAGATTCTCTCACTTTCATATCCGACTATCCGATATCTGCCTGATTCTAACGGCTAGTTGCTGCGTGAGGCTAGTTATTTCCTCACTCTTCCCCACGCGCTAGGGGTTGTCTTCCGTTGAGCAGAACTTTCAAGCAACTTAGGGCTTCTTTCCCTCTCCATTCTAGATCTAAGTGATCATCTTTATGAGAAGAGTTAAGAGAGGGTGTAAGTGGTAAGTGAGAAGAAGTCGCTCTTTGAGCAGTTGAGTTCATCTCCGAGTTCATTCTTTGTAAGCATTTTGTTACTCTTGGAGGTTGAGGACTCCTAGACGGCTAAGAGTCAAATACGAGCCACCGGTGCTTTGTGTGGTGTGCCTTGCGAGTTTGCGAAGACCGATATCACCTCCGGAAGGGAAGGAAAAGGAGTAAAACTGAGGGGACTTGGTACGACCTCGGTTAGGGAAAGGGTTGAAAGAGACCCAGGCTCAAGTGCAACCGAGCCTACCTCAACGAAGACGTAGGATCCCCTCAAGGATCTGAACGTGGGAACAAATCTTCGAGTCTCCACTGCACTCTTGGTTTTCCCTTTCCTCTAGCTTGATTTACTTTGATTTGTGCTTATACTTACTGTTGGTTAGCACCCTCGTGTGCTATTACTCTCTCTTGTACCGTGGATTTGATTTTGGTGCAGGTGGTATCCTTGATTTGGGTGAGATTATGAAAAACCCTAAATTTGTATATATCAGATAGTCTGATGTAATATCAAATAGTCCGATCCATATCGAACTATCCGATATCAACATCAGAACATCCAATATCATTTTCCGCTGTGTTTTAAAAGGTTGAAAATTTGTAACGCCTATTCACCCCCCTCTAGGCGACATCCTGATCCTTCACAAGCCATGGCTGTGGGACATTTCATGTCTCGTGGACGCAACCCAGCAGTGTGTGGAGGCATCCGGACAGTCGGGCGCTTCCAAAGCGGCCCGGTCGAAGTCACATGTGGAGCGTACGCAGGCTTGGAGCTGCCGGATCCATGTACGCTCTGGCCATAGCGGCCGGAGCAAGGGAAAGGGCACAAGGGTGCAGACTCCACTCGCACGAGAGGGAGTGCACCAGCCGAGTGACGTGGCTGGAGAAATTCCGCCCAGTGTCCGTTAAGAATTACGATGGCACAACCAATCCGAAGGAGTTCCTGCAAATCTACACCACGGTGGTGCAGGCTGTGGGCGGCACCGAGAAGGTCATGTCCAATTACTTTTCCACAGTCTTAACGGGCTCTGCCCGTTCTTGGCTGTTAAATCTTCCGCATGTATCGATATGCTCATGGGAGGAACCATGTGACCAGTTTGTCATGAATTTTCTAGGCTCTTACGTCCAGCCGGGTGTGGAGGATGATCTCCACACCCTAGAGCCGAAGAAGGGAGAGTTGTTGTGAGAATTCATACGACGCTTTAGCCATTGCCGCAACACCATCCCCAAGATCTTTAGCCAAGTGACCATCATTGCCTTCTGGAGGGGCGTGAAAGATCGCAAGATGTTGGAGAAGATAGACACCCGCAACATTACCTCCACCTCTGAGCTGTTTGCCTTGGCGCACAAGTGCGCCCCAGTGGCGGAGGCCCGGGAGCGCACGTCCGGGAAGACAGGCGACGGTTGCGGCGGAGAGGCTGGGACCAGAATAAGAAGAGCAAGGCGTCTAAGGTGGTTAGGTCATTGCCGTCGAGCGCGACCAAAAGGAAGCCAAGTCGTGGCAGGATGATCGCCGCGATCGACGGGGAGGTCGTCGTGACCGGTATTTTCTAATATTGAAACTATCTATGGATGTATTTTCTAACTCATTGTTATAGATTTTAATGTGTATTCATCTATATTCCAATGTTTTCAAATCGTGGGAACATTGTAAACCACAATATGTGCATACTGATAATAATACTATTCACTATTCAGCCAGGTTTGTGGATTAAGCATGGCGGTATTTGTTTTGTCACTTCCATTCGAACACACTCAACTTTGTATTCTTAATCTTTGTGGTAGGATATGTGCCGATGCAAGATCATAAACGACACCAGGAGACACGATATTTGGTAATGCAGTTCAGTTTTCGCCTACATCTGCGGAGCTCTGATTATGAGCGCTCCAGTCAAATCCATAATACCGCAGCACACCGGCTAACCAGGTCACGGCCACATGCCGGCCGTAGACCTCCTTTTGTCTATGCTACTATTATGAAGTCGTTCACATAGTTACACTAGGGCTGTCTCCCTTTATATAGTGGAGGCTTGGATAGAGTCTGACTCTAACACTAACCAACCCTGCCTATTACAACACAGAGTTCATGTAACCTACTCGTGTACATATTCGACACAATACCGAACAAACTCCACCTTGAAGAATATGGTCTTCTCTTCCTTAAAGTCGTTCCAGCGTCTTGCGTGAATCCGTGCACCTGGGCTCTGGTTGCTTCCTTCTTTTGCAACCTATAGCGGGCTACCCGATGAGTCCTCATCGAACTCGTCGTCTTTTGGAACAGATGACGCCGATCCTGCAAAAACAAGCTTAGTAGCTCCACTTGCAACATAAATCCCTTCTAATAGAAGAATCTCAGCACTGTCGCCTCTGGAGTCACATGAGCCTATTGTCATTTTAGCGTCGGCTCCTTTTGGTGGACATGGACAGTCCCTCTTCATGTACCCCACTCATTGCATCTGAAACACCGCACCGCCCTTTATTTTTCTTGTTCTTCTTTCCTGTCCCATTACCGTCTTGATCGCTTGAGACTAGTAAAGCAACAGAACGAGATTCTTTCACTGTATTTTTATTCTTCCTCAATTGATGAGACATAAGCGCCGCAGTAATATCCTCAGTATTGATGCTATCCTTGCCATATATCAGCGTCGTGACCAAATGCTCAAAGGACGGAGGCAACGAACAAAGAAGAATAATTGCCTTGTCATCATCAACGGTTGTCATTTCTAGATGTGATAGATCCATGACATACCTGTTGAAAACATCATGTGTGCTTGTAGATTCGACCCCTCCTGTATCTTTAGCTCATACAACTTCTGCTTCAAATACAGCTTGCTGGTCAGAGTTTTGGACATGAATTGACTGGCCAGCTTGTCTCAAATTTTCTTTGGTGACGACAACTCCATGACATGGTACATGACCTGATCTGAGAGACAAAGACGTATAGTTGCCGCTGCCTGCAACCGCATCTCCTCCCAATCACTGGCCTCCACCTTCTTCGATTTATTCGTCTTAAGAGTCACCACAATTTTCTGCTGCACCAGGATATTCTGGACCCTTGCCTGCCATCAACTGAAGTTTCTTGTACCGTCAAACCTCACCGTACCGAAATTTGTATGTATCGGCTTCATCCTGCCGACTTGCGATTCTACCAACGACAATTGCTTGTCGACGGATGTATCGCTATCCGACCCGTTCGCCATCCTGAACAGATCGCCAATAGCCCTCCAAGAACGCCTCCCTCCTTCGGAATCTCACGGCTTAAAAAACTCTTCCGAAATCTGCGCTCAAAACTACCGTTGATTGCTTTGGATTATTGAGTTTGGCTCTCCCTTGGATCCTCTTTTATAGTGGTGAGAGAACCCCTTAATGGTGAATTCTAATCTTTTTAGACTTCTAATCCATACCAAATCCGGGCTCCACCCACACCTCGTTGAAATTTTTTCATCTCCTTTTCCGGCTCGGCCCGTAAGGCCGTAACCTCCTCAGCCGCCGCACCCCGCAGCTTCCTAGGCCACCAGCGCGTGTCCCGCTAGGCCTCAACATGTGTCCACGGGTGCACCTGTGCAGTCCCTCTGATCCTCACCGTAGCTCCTTGCTAGTTGGTACTCCACGTGGGTTCCATCTTGACCATGACCTTCCAAGTTCCAAACCACACATCAGCCAAGCCGATAAGTGCATGCATTGATTGCCTCCACTTTTAGGCCTGTCACGTGATGATAAAGAAAGCACCGCTCGTAACAACTGAGCAAATTGCCCAGTTAAGTCCGATCGCCTCACAAATATGGACCCACCCATTGGTAGACTAGCTTTCTGCGTACGGCACTATGGGGCCCACCAATAACATCCACCGGCAGCCGGAAAAATAGCCGAAAAATCACAGAAAAAAACTCCTATAACTCCATATCCAGTCTTTGAGCCCTCGAGCAGGGTTTCCAGCCCGCCACCGTACACCATGTCGTCCGTGCACGGCAAAACATGCCGCACTCTGGCTATTCGCATTCACGACACAGTTTCGCCCTCAGTGTCGTGATGCAGCGCCTCCTGTGCAACATCCGGTCGCATCACTACTCCCGCCATTTGGATCTATCCGGCATCCATCCGCGCTTGCCGGTCTGATCGTGAACGCCGAGGTCGTCGCATGCCAACCTCGTCGGCTACTTTGTCACCCTCCGATAACCTGGCCTTGGTAGATCCCTGCCAACGGTAGTCCATCAAACGGTTCGAGCCTCCTGTCCGAAGTGTTCGATACTACCGATCGAATTGTCGATCGCCGCCATACTCCACCTTGCGCCCATAAGGCGTTTTCCGCGGCGCCCGTGTATGCATGAACCTCGTGTCTCCCCTAGATCTTCTGCATGGCAAACCTCGCCAACCAAACTCTGATACCACTTGTTAGGATATGTGTCGATGCAAGATCATGAACGACACCCGGAGACACAATGTTTGGTAACGCAGTTCAGCTTTCACTTACATCTGCGGGGCTCTGATTATGGGCGCTCCTCCCCAATCATAATACCGCAGCACACCAGCTAACTAGGTCACGGCCACATGCTGGCCGTAGACCTCTGTCGGGGATAAAATTACGGTCCATTGCCGTGGCCCACTACCTGACAGCCCAATCGAACAGCCTGCCAGGGCCCAGTTCCCTGGAAGGTTCTATTTGGCCCATATGCATCCTGCCGAACAGCTTCCTGGCTGGCATGATGCGTAACGGTCAAGGATACCTGTTCGAGTCCGTCTCGAATAAGAGTTCTGCACGGCTACGTGAAGACCCGGACGTTGGTTTCCCGGATTGGAATAGAAGTCGTGATCCCCAAGACTAGGAGTATACCTTATCTACCTTAGGATGTATTTGGCATGTACTGAGTTCGTTACGATCTCGTAGTTAGCCTGGCCCGATATTCCCTCGGTAGGTCGGTTCGCTCTCCACTATATAAAAAGGGCCCCTACGGCGTGTTGAGGGGTCAATCCAGCACGAGTTGTCGCATCTGGTCCTAACATCTCGTAGACACCTGATCGCCGCATTACGCACCTTGTAATCTCGCCAAGACTTGTTCGTCTCGTCGAGCCACTTCTTGTAATCCTCTTTGGTATATAAGAAAGGCTAGACGTAGGGCTATTATCTCTCCCGAGAGGCCTAAACTAGGATAAAAACCCCTGTCTCCCTGTTCGTGCTGTTCATCTCGTTCGGCGTGTCTCATATCTCCCTCTTGAAGAACCTTAGTTGACTTGGGTCAATATCTCAACCGTCGACAGTTGGCGCCGTCCGTGGGGACACGCAGATCGAGCATGTGAAACTCCACCAACGACACGGAGATGCTTCCTGAGGATTATGACTCAGAAGGACAGGATGTCTCATCCCCTGTCGGATCTGATCGATCTGTTCGATCTCGAACACTTTCCATATATGGGACAGAGGTCTCTGCCTATGTTCCAGAGATGGCCTCAGATCACACTCCCGTCATTGACGATGACTACGAAACCGATGATCTTTACAACGGTTTAGATCTATCGGATTCCAAAACTATGTCGGTAGATTCCACCCGTGGCGACACAGTGATGACGCCGTTTAGCATACCCTCGCACAGCCCCCGCAGCATTAATATGGCCGGAGCCGGAACCTCTGAGGATCCTGCCCGAGATGCAGCGGCTGGCGAGGTCGGGCAGACTAACTCTGCTCGGCTTCAAGATGAGGCCGCGTTGGCTGCTCGCGAGCAGGATGTCATTCGCCGCAGCCTCGACGCCTCCATCAATCAGACCTTGGCACGATTTCGCGATCGGTGCAAGCGACCGCGTCAAGACCCGCCTCGCATGCCCGCGCCAAGTCTCCCGGCAGAAGTTTCTCCTGTTCGAGTCAACTCCCCGCGTGACCGGACTCCAGTCGGACAGAACGTGGATGCCTCGGGGATCCCAGGACCCCTAGAGCAGAGTCGGGAACGACTCGAGGCCATGGCTTCGGTGCTTAGGTCCACCAACCAGGCCGACCTCGCCCGTATGGGCGATGCACCAGTGCTTGCAGCGAAGAGGCGTATGCTTGCTCTGAACAAGAAAGATCTACCGAATCCCAATATAATGAATGTATGCATAACACTGATATCCCCATTTCTTTTTGAGCCATTCATCGCTTCACATAATTCTGATATCCAATTTCAATATTCTTTATCATGCACTTACCAGCTTATATTAACATATATTTTGCAGAGGTGGATTCATCATTTTCAATCATATAAGCAGGTTTGTATTTCAATAAATGCACATAGCAGCAGTTCTGTTAGCCAGGTTTGTTAGCTGTTTATCTCACGCTTATCCAATTTTTTAATATAGCTGTACATATTTGTTGTACTGAAAGTAGTAGTTAAACATTCTGTTAGTCAGGTTTGTTAGCTGTTTATCTCACGCTTATCCAATTTTTTAATATAGCAGTATATATTTGCTATACTGAAAGTAGTAGTTAAACATTAGGCTCAGAAGCTTTCGGCGTTGTTTTCCCTTACTTTAAATTTCTGTGTTGATCTATATAGTACTTAAAGCATGTATCCATCCTAGGCTAATTAATTTCCTCTCTTCCCATACAAAATTTGATTTATAAATATTAGTGTAACATATTGTTGGGAGGTGCTACTCTTAGATTTTGGCGTTCAGTTCATTCAATCTTGATTTATTAGTCAGGATGGATAAAACTTTATTATATTTTGATTTAGCAGGATGGATCAAGCATACTCAGTTAGTAAGTATTGAGTACAAACAAACCCAACATAGACAGATACGATAGCTCCCCAGTTAGTAAGTATTGGGTACTAGCAAACCCAGCATGAACTTAGATATGATAGCTCAATTAGTGTTGGGTACATTGTGTATGCAGTACGAATGGAGCTTCATAAAGCCATTACATGTCCTGTTGACGATGTAGCTTCCTTCGTACCCCAGAACCTTTTTTCCTACAGCAAATTATGTTCTTGCAAAGAAAATATAGGCACATTGCTTGACCGTCTTGGAGACATGCATATGCTTGCAGTCACTTTTTCCACCAGTACCCTGAAGTTTCGCACACCGAAGAAACCACTGACTTCGACAAAGATCCCAGGTACACTTATCTTCTATTGTAGCATGCACAGAAGCATACGCGACGTAATCATCATGTTAGCTTAATAGGCAATTCCTCTGTTAATGAAGAAATAAATGCTTCTGTTGTTAGCAAAAGAAAACGATCATCACAAATTGATAAGGCTAATGATACAACCAGAAATAATGCAAGAACCGAGAAACACCTGGACAGTAGCTCTGTTCCCGACGTTGCAGATGCCATAGAGGACCTACTGGTTCAGTCATCCAAGGTAGTGTGACTTAAATTCTTTATTATTGCAATGTCATTGACATGTTCATTGGACTGTCTGTAAAAGGGCAACTTGACATTTTCTAATTGCAGATTCAGGATGAGCAACCACCTACAAGTGTATCCTATTTTCATTGGAATCTATAATTTTGATTTTCTTTTAATGCTCATTCTCCATGCTTTACAAAGACACCACCCTATGATCCTTAACCGGTGATGCAGATTTTTGCACCTGATGTTTCTGTTGTTGTCAAAGATCAGGAAAATACAATCTCCTTTGGCATTTCAAGGCACTGGTTGAACATATAAGTCGGTGGTTATCACCTTTTTATATACCATTACCTTCACTCTGCAAAAGCTGGCATGTTTTCTTTTCGTTTCCAATTTTTTAAAGCTTGCAGCTATATGGATAATGTATGTCTTTTTACATATGAGCTTTTTGGCTGCTATAATTTCAAATATATTAATCAAGCTGGATGACTCCCCTAATTTGAATGAATTTCACCCTATTCATTCATGAATTTTGTCATTAATATCTGATTTCTGATGTTTTCATCGCCTGATACGATGATAACATGAAAATTCAAACAGACCATCCTGTTTTCTCTTCTAGATCCTTTCTCTTTTGCATAAAAAAGATTGCTCTGATGAGAAGAAGAAGAGCAGCAACAATCCTGGCGACAAGAAGTCCCAGAAGAAAAAGAAACAAAGGTGATGCGAACAATACCGTCGCAGGTATAGATCGCGCACCTCCTCCCAAGGACGGGCAAACGAAGCCCAACAATAACTATAAGGGCAAGAAGCCCGCCCAGGAAGGCAATCAGGGCAAGAAAGGTCCGAGCGACCGATACTGTCCATTCCATCAGCATCACGCCACGATATACGCTATTGCAGGACTTGGGCTGCAAAGCTCGAGGACTTCTACAACGGTAAAAGCCCTATGCCCACCCTCCCCGAAAAGGGTGATGCCGGCAAGGACAAGCGCCAAACCGATGGTGGTGATCGGAACGACGAGGATGACTATCATGAGCCCGTGAACCACATAGCCGTCATCTTCGGCGGCTCCTCGGCTTATCCCTCTTGACACAGCCTCAAGGAAGCTGCTCGGGAGGTACACAACGTCGAGAAGGGCAAACCACAGCCCGAACAGATGAAGTGGACCGAGGTTCCTATTTCCTTCTCTAAGGAAGATTGCCCCACTGTGATGACCAAGCCTCAGCGGCTACCACTGGTGGTCGCTCCGACCATCAGCAACGCCAGAGTCGGTCGTGTCCTGGTCGATGGCGGGAGTGCTTTGGATTTGCTTTCTGCTAAAGTCTTGGACGAGATACAGATTCTGGCCGTGTCTTGATTGACGGCGGCAGCGCTTTGGACATGCTTTCAGCAAAAGTCTTGGACGAGATGCAGGTTCCTCGCTCCAGGTTGAAGGAAGTTGACATGCCCTTCTATGGGATCGTTCTGGGAGAAGCTGTTCAGCCGCTCGGGCAGGTCGTCCTGCCTATCACCTTCGGCACCCCCAGCATCTTCCGGACAGAATTGATCACGTTCGACGTGGTTGATTTCCCATCTGCGTACAACGCAATTCTGGGCCGGCCATCTCTTGGTAAGTTCATGGCCGTCTCACACCACGCATACCATTGCGTGAAAATACCGGGCCCTAGTGGCGTTATCATGGTCAAGGGCAACTACAAGGCTGCTCAAGATTGCGATGAGCAATCCTTGGCCCTGGTCGACCAGCTTCCACCACGCGGTCCCGATGTTCCGCAGACCAAGTCTGCACACCCTAAGGTCTCTGTCCAGCCAGAAGGAGAAACCAAGGAAGTTCCGCTGTCTCTCGAGGATCCGTCCAAGACAGTCCATTTGGGGGCCAATTTGGACCCCAAATAGGAAATCGAGCTCATTGCCTTCCTCCGAGCTATTGCAGACGTGTTTGCCTGGGAGTTGTCTGACATTCCCGGAGTCCCAAGAGAGGTAATCGAGCACAAACTGGCCGTTGGGGCCAATCTGGACCCCAAATAGAAACTCGAGCTCGTCGTCTTCCTTCGAGCTAATGCAGCCGTGTTTGCCTGGAAGCCGTCTGATATGCCCGGGGTCCCAAGGGAGGTTATCGAGCACAAACTGGCAGTCCGACCGGACAAAAAGCCTGTTCGCCAGAAGCTTCGTCGCTTTTCGGACTTCAAGCAGAAGATCATCAAGAATCAGCTTGGAAGCTGCTCGCCGCTGGGTTCATCCGCGAGGTTGATCACACCGAGTGGCTGGCCAACCCTGTAATCGTGAAGAAGAAAGGCAGCAAGTGGTGGATGTGTTTTCGACCACACTGACTTGAACGCGGCTTGTCCTAAGGACAATTTCCCGCTGCCTCGCATCGACCAGCTGGTTGACATTGACTAGCTGGTCGATGCAATGGCGGATGCCCAGCTTTTGAGATTCTTGGATGCTTACTTCGGTTATCACCAAATAAGCATCTCCCCCGAGGATGAAGAGAAGACTGCCTTCATCACCCCCTTCGGCACTTTCTGCTATACGACCATGTCTTTCGGTCTGCGCAACGCAGGTGCCACGTTCCAGCGCTTAATGGAGAAGACTTTCCCAGAACAGCGCGGAAAAAACCTGGAGGTCTATGTCGACGACATAGTTGTAAAGAGCAAGTTTGCTCCAGATCATGTAAAAGACCTGGCCGAGACTTTTCGTAATCTCACCAGGCATCGAATAAAATTAAATCCAGAGAAGTGTACCTTTGGTGTTCGATCTGAAATGTTGCTCGGTTACAATTTAATAAAAGATGCTCCCACTAAAATCACTTTCCCTCTGGTGCATTTTAGAAGGACAAGACCCATAGTCAAAAGTTCTAGAGTTACCAAAGAACCTAGACATAGGTAGGCAACCCCTTGCCAATCACATCGTATGTGACTCTTGTTTGTTGGACGGCATTCGATGCCCCGGCTCCAACATAGATACCCCGGGGCCCAAAACCCTTTTGTGCTAGCCCCGATAAGCAAACCAACGCATTGCATGTGGAATCACATTCCACCCTACGACCAAGGAAGAAAACGGCGCCCTCCCTCGCAAAGCAGGGTGGAAACAATCCGCTAACGTACAGGGTATTGTAGGTGCCGCTATTGGAAGGGTAGTTACTTAATTTTTCGAGGGAAACCATCCTATCAAAGTCTATCATGACCACCAATTATGATAATGAGATAGAACAGCAGAGCAGGAAAACAATCACAGAAGATACGCTATCAAGCTGTGAGTTAGTATGGCCCAAGTACGCAGTGATCTCCATCACCACGCTCTTTCCTGTCCACCAAGCCACCAGGGTTGAAGCCTCCATGACCAATTACAAGCTATTACTCCTAACAGCTAGTAATCAAATGTACATGAGGATTCAAGGCATCACATGCCGGCACGCAGGCCGTTATACAACAACAGGACAGCCTTCGGCTGCAATTAACCATGACACGCAGGTCAAGAAAATTACAAGCAATCAACACAAAGGGTCCATACAACTCACATCATTCCCTGAAAAACAAGTTAGGCGCAGAATCGAATTCTAACGCTCGCGATGTGAGTCAGTTTTAATTAACAGGCCTATGCAGATTATCACGGCGGTCCCGCTAGCCGGTTAGCGGGCGGGGATCGAAGGGGCAGCGCCCGTAGAAATTTTCAGGGAACATAGATCGTATCTATGAAAAACGCTATGGAAATTTCAACCGGATTGATCAAATCAAACCGATCCCGGGCCATCGCATGTCCCAATTTTCCATAAGGTCGATCTCATCAACCCAATCGCGCGAGGTCCCCTTGAGAAGACGGCGACCGCATGTGATCTCGATCTGTTGCCTCGATTTGTTCATCGCACACGAATCCCAGATGGTGTTACCAGCCGGTATGGGAGTTGTGTGTCTTGAATATAAAAGAGGGCGAACTAATCTTTTTGTCACGTGGTGCTATCAACTCATACCTCTAATACCCCGTGATCATATCAACCCGTGAACAACATCAGCAACATATCAAATATGCGCCAGATCCAGATCCGAAACTACACATGATCGCTCTGATACCACTGATGGGGAACGCGCAGGCTACGCTAGCCGAAAATCAAAATTTTCGCGCACACCCAGGATCAACATGTAAGTAGGGGACCATGGATCGTTACCCTCGACGCGCGGATGCAGCGGAAGAAGACTCGCGCACGTAGAGGAAGTAGTCGAACACGCCCCGATCAGTACGCCGACTGCTCGCCGTGGGGTCGCCCGTGCTCGGGGTGAGGTCGCCCGGCTCGCCGCGAGGTCGCCCGTGCTCGCCGAGGGGTCGCCCGTGTTCCAGGAGAGGTCGCCCGTGTTCCAGGAGAGGTCGCCCGTGTTCCAGGAGAGGTCGCCCGTGTTCCAGGAGAGGTCGCCCGTGTTCCAGGAGAGGTCGCCCGTGTTCCAGGAGAGGTCGCCCGTGTTCCAGGAGAGGTCGCCCGTGTTCCAGGAGAGGTCGCCCGTGTTCCAGGAGAGGTCGCCCGTGTTCCAGGAGAGGTCGCCCGTGTTCCAGGAGAGGTCGCCCGTGTTCCAGGAGAGGTCGCCTGGCTCGGGGAGAGGTCGCCGATCAGCAAGCACGTCCGCGAAAGCGGCAGTGCCTCTAAGGTATCCACACGTCCAGGGGTGGAACGTCGCGCGCCGGTGTGCTAGCACCACGTCGCGCGGCTAGGGTTTCCTCAGGAGCGGGAGGGGCGCGGCGGCTAGGGTTTTGGTGGAGTGCATCTAACTCATGTACCGCGCCGCCCCTGGCCTCCAACTTATATAGACGTGATAACGGGCTTCTACACTAGAAGACCCGTTAGGACTCTATCTCCTACGTGGATCCATATCCACGCGCCGAAACCCATTAACAGAAGTGAATCCGTTAAGCATGTTCCAACCCGTTAAGTGTGTGACCCGTTAGGTTCATGTGCAAGTCGGCCGCGGACCCGGAAACCCGTTTCCAGTCCACAGATCAATAGCGGTATCTAGCAACACATATTGACCCCCGAATGCACAGAATGATCTCATCGGCTAAACCTTGATACACACGTACATACCGATCCCTTTGCCACACGACACCAGTCAAGCTCAAGGCAAGATGCGTGCCACCCTTGTGATAGCTCGACCCATTCACTCGTTCCGTGTAATGGATATAAGATGTGACTAACAATTAGTCACCTTGGCACGGCCGCGCACTTTCCTTATCCATCCACACCGAGGGGCCCAGAGGTATCTCTCCCGTTATCGAGGAGGGGCAAATTCCATCTTGATCTATCACACCCCTACGCCATGTTTCGCGGCATACCCGTAAGTTACCTTTATAACTACCCAGTTACGGAGTAGCGTTTGATAACCCCAAAGTATACAACTACGCATGCTGGGACTCTATGATGATCTCAGGTCTAAGGACCATATAGGTGTACCACTCGAGACAACAATCTGATGGCACTATTAAGATAACAATCTCAGCAGTGTCTCGGAGTAGGTCAATCCAACCATCCGTGTTCTCTAACACGTGTCCACATTATTGATTCGATATCCACAATATCTATGGTATGTGAAACAGTACCATCAATCAATACATGTGCCGATCAATCATTACTGCTCCTCATAATGATTCTGGATCAGGGATCAGTTTAGAATAATGTCATACAAACAATGTGTCTCACAACCAAGTCGTACTTGATGAACAAAGTTATGACCATTATTCATGGAACCTGATAAGCTAGTTATCGAAAAGTACATGAACAAAGACGTATTACACAATCATCTCATGATTGATCTAGGGCATATTCCCTTCAATCTCCCACTTGCACTAGAGTTAATCATGCAGGTATCGAATACCCATGGCTCTTGTGTGCGCCTCATGCTTGGGTTGTGGAAGGGGCTTTGTCAGCGGATCAGCCACGTTTAGATCCGTGTGCACTTTGCAAATCTTCACGTCACCTCTCTCAATGATCTCTCTGATCAGGTGGTACCGCCTGAGTATGTGCTTGGACTTTTGGTGAGACCTAGGCTCCTTAGCTTGTGCAATGGCACCACTATTGTCACAATAGAGGTCCACTGGACAGGAAGCACTAGCGACAACTCCCAACTCAGAAACAAACTTTCTGATCCAAACCGCCTCCTTTGCTGCTTCTGAAGCTGCAATGTACTCGGCCTCCGTCGTGGAATCAGCTACTGTCTCTTGCTTAGAACTTTTCCAGCTCACTGCCCCACCATTGAGACAGAATACAAACCCGGATTGCGAACGCGAATCATCCTTGTCGGTTTGGAAGCTAGCATCGACGTAACCCTTTACGACGAGCTCCTCCTCTCCTCCAAAAACCAGAAACATCTCCCCAGTCCTTCGCAAGTACTTGAGGATGTTCTTTACAGCTATCCAGTGACATTCACCGGGATTCGATTGGTATCTGCTCGTAACACTTAGAGCGTATGAAACATCAGGGCGCGTACACAGCATGGCGTACATGATGGATCCAATAGCAGAGGCATATGGAATCGCATTCATTCTCTTTAGCTCATCAGGCGTCGAGGCACACTGAGTCTTGCTGAGACTTACACCATGAGACATTGGCAAGAATCCTTTCTTCGAGTTCTGCATAGCAAACCGATTTAGGACTTTGTCAATGTAAGTACTTTGGCTTAATCCAATTAGCCTTCTCGATCTATCTCTTCGTATAACTTCGTATAATGTATGCTATACGAAGTTATTAGCCCGATATTCCTTCGGTAGGTCGGTTTGCTCTGTACTATATAAGTAGGACCCCTACGTCGTGTAGAGGGGACCGAAGGCATCCATAATTGCTTCATTGCATACTACTCGCCGAGACCTGCTGATCTCGTCGAGTTCCACCTTGTAATTCTCTTCGATATATACAGAAAGACTGGACGTAGGGCTATTATCTCTCCCGAGAGGCCTGAACCAGGATAAAAACCCCTGTCTCCTGTTCGTTGTTGTTCGTGGTTGTTCGGCGTGTCTCCTATCTCCTCCTTGAAGAACCTTGGTTGACTTGGGTCAATATCCCAACCGTCGACACTACTGTAATACAGATGCATTTACTATTAGCTTGCCACCTACCACTGTGAATCTTTGAATAATAATAACCCAGCTACGGGCCACCGACGTGACCCACCACTGCAAAGCAAATGTCGGTCATTAATATGTCTATGCACGACATATTTATGTGGGATGTGACTAGCCTGCCTATAAACCAGTCCATGCTGTGTGGTTCAGTGGTCCCTGTTGAAGTGACCTATCACTGCAAAGGTTTACAGTAACACATTAAATCTTCTCGAATTGTGCATTGCGTATGTCTTATTCAATTTGAATATGTTTGCCAATATCACCTATTTAAACCCACCCAGTCTCACTCCGAACAACACAACCAACAAGAGCGTTTTAACCATTTCACTTCACAGACAACCTATCGGCACCAAGGGAGTGATATGGAGTTCCCATCGCCATCAAGGGAGTCTCTCTTCGAATCTGTCCCAAAAGGTGTTCTGTCACCCATGTGTCTATGCGGAAGTCTTTGCATTCTGAGAAAGTTCCAAGACATGTCCTATACTTACGGGAGAAGGCATTGGATATGCACAAACTATACGTACGACCGAACATACGAGATGGAGAGGAAGGCAAAGTACCCTGTAAACCGCTTCCTAATTATTTCTTCCCTAATAGACATATACACGCAAATGCTAATCTTAATCTTATTAGCCTCCATTGTACGAGTTTGTGCAATATTTGGACGCGGAACAGACTCCCGAACAGGAGCGATAGATGCATATGTTGGCGGCGAGGCGCAGGGCCAGGGCTAGGGCCGAGGAAAGGTGGCAAGACGCCCTTATTGGAAGAAAGAAACAAGCATGCGAGATAAGAGTTTCAAGCACAATGCGAGGCTGACCGGCAGCGACAGTTCAATTAGCGTGAGGCAGACCGTGCTAGAAAGCGCGAGAGGGTAGCTAGAGCCAGGGAAGAAGGATCTAGCATGTTTGCGAAGGGGAAATACCCCGCTGCACCCTATAGAATGATTATCGTGTAGCACAATTATGTTTTTAAATCTCCTATGGCATGTAGATTTAGTTATGATGCACTACTATGTTAGATTGTTTTATGTATTATACGTGCCATTGCTTTTATCAAGTAATCCAAATGTTTTATTATTTAATTTATTTCTCTAAAATCATAGACTTTTTATTTGATCCGACATAATGAACTAATCACTGTTTCTAATTTTAGGATTGTTTACTTGTTCTTATTTTTCGTACTTAAATTAACGGAGTGAACATATTAGGTAAACAATACCACGTACAGAACAACAGAGTGGGGAACAACTTGTTTAAATTTTAGAAAAAATTTGTCAATCACGTTTAATTTTAGGGAAATTTTATCAATCCCATAAATACATTTGCGCGTAAATGATTAAAATAAATATAATAATCCTAAACATAAGGTTGGGGTACCTCTTATTAAGATTTACATAAAATGTTACAACATTGTCTAAAACAAGAGACCAAGCAGCTAATTGAGCGGGAAAATGATTTAATGTTTAATTTCGTTTTCAGTGCGTTTAACCTCGTTTTCAGGGCCGTGGCAGACGATCGGCGCGGCCGCGCGCTGGGAGGATTGGTCCGCACGCGTGGCAGCTCAGCATGGCTTCCGTCGTCTGGGGTGGTCGAAACCAGGAACGGCAGAAGCCACCCAGGGTGGCGGCAGCGGCCTTTAGCCATTCCAGGTGGCGGAAACGACGCGTATATCACGCATATTCAACCACTGTGGCATACTTTCTCAATTTCTATTTAAATATATATTATTCAATCAATTTTTCCGATAAGGTGACCTGCTAATGGTGTCTCCCGTTCGGTATGAAACCTTTTTGTAGTACTCTGTGTTTGGTTGGCATAAGTAGGATGGTCGGTCTCGTCCCGAATCCTTTGATCGGTCCGTAGATTCCCAGTCCTAGGCGAGTCCGCTCGGTCGAGTGCGAAAAGGTGAAATGGGCTCGTCTCGTGCCGGTTGGTCTCACCCGTACAGTCGCGCCTTCCCCACGCACAGGCCGGCAGCTGCAGGCTGCGGAACGGGATCATTTGATTTACTGTTCTCTGTATTTGTCTGACTGACATGTGGGTCCCACATACACAAGGCTCACATGTCAGTGACCCACTGCCCTCTGCAATAAGTCAGATGATCTGGTTCCGCAGGCTGCAGCTGTGCCTCGCCCTTCTTCTCCGTGCGCAGCCACGCGATGCCTCCCCTTCTTCCCCACTGTCGCCACACGACCTGGGTTTCCAAAACCGTCGGTTAACAGCAGCTAGCCGTGTCTTCGTGGGGGGCCCGGTTTGGTAAACCGACGTTTTAGGGTTTAGGGGTTTGGTCAAAATTTGTTCAACTAAAATTTGAATTTAATATATACACAAAATCCCTAAAAATACTATTAATCATTCTAAGCATTTTATCTTAAACAAAATTTAAAATTTTAATTTATAGTTTAAAGGATTTTAACAATTTTCATCGATTTTGATCTTTTTTTCTCGTAAACCATAGTTAACCGCCAAAAAACGTGGTCAACCACGAACAAAACCGACAAACCGTAGTTTTGCACTTAGGGTAAAAACGGGTTAAAAACCGTGGCTAACCGGGGTTAACCTCCTCCACGCAGTAGACGGCTCGGAGCTCCTTTGCGGTTTTGTAAACCCTGCACACGACACAGTCTCCTCATTCCACTTCGCTGCCAACCTCTCATTTTCTTCTCGGCTGCCCTTTCCCTTTCCCTCGCTAGATTGTTATCTCCCGTTGCTAGTCATCCATCCGATACATCTCCCTCGTCTCGCCGGCTCCTCCTTGATTCGCAACCTTAGTTCTCTATGGCTTATTTAACTTATCTACTTATATTTGTTTAAAGTATAAATAATTTATGTCCTGTTATTTTGAGCTGATATGAACGACTGGAATAACTGAATTTCGAGAGCTTCTCGATGTAGTCTCGAGATTCGTATCCATTTCGTTTAACTTTTGAAGCGTCAGGGTCTATCTTCAAAACAGTAAAAAAAACAGACTAAAAAAACTCAAAACATATGTATTTTTAAAACGTATATAAGTCGTTAATCTGTTAAGCTGACAAGAATAGGATCTTAGTCTTTTTTAATTAGTCTTTTTTATATCTCGAAGGTGTGTCTGAAAACAAGTCAAACAATGGGGACTTGGCTCTCAAGTCCATCTTGAGATAAATCAGATATGTAAATAAATAAAAAAATAAGTTGTCGAGAACCGGGCCTCAATATTGCTCCTAACCTCAGGCCAAGATCAATCAGAAGGTGACTTTTCTTGGCAAAGCATTCTTGATTTGAGATCGATGTACTTTTCCCTTCAATATCTCCTAGAATTAAATCTATATGGCTGTCAATGGTTGCTTCTATGTGTATATAACTAAATTGAGAATTAGGCTTGATTAGCTGTTCATATCAGTGTTAAATGCTACCTAAGGAACATGATTGACGCTATGTGTATGAGAGCTTGCTCCTTTCAATACATCTTGTTGCCTTCTCTTGCATTAATTGTTGACTGAATAAATGAATAAAAAATGCTATTCTATTTCTATTGAAAAATTAATGCATCCAGAATTGCATTAATACATCTTGTTGACTATATATTCCTGCAATCTGAAATGAAGTAATGTCTGTAATGTGGATCTCCAATGCCACAATTGAAGTAGTATGGTTGCTGCACTACAATGCCAATACGAGCCATGTCATTGTTTCAATATATGTTGCTTTGTCACTACTATCCTACTCTAGCTCACATGATCATCATTTGCTAATGCACACATATGGAGTGGACATGACTGTAATAGTGTAGTTTTTTTTTCTCTCTCTAAATTATGTCCTAGCATTTCTCTAATCTTGACTTCTTTGCATGCATTTATGAAATTTATACATCTAGAACAATGTTTCAAATAGAAGTTCATAGACTTCCTATGTAGTGCCATTAAATTTATGCAATTGAGTTCATATATATATATTTTTTGTACTTTTTGCTAGCCGGTTCTTGACTTCTATTTGTGTTCTTGCAGGATGGCAGCAAAATTAATCAGCAAAAGGGAACTTTTGTTCAGACTTGATGGTAATTCACTAGTTTTGTTCAAGTGACATGAGTGCTGTTAAAGACAACTCCGTGTGCTAGACTAGCTATGCAAAACTTGTAAATCTACTATGTTTTTCTCCAATATTTGCATTGTTATAGCCCGTGTCATTGTTATATCTGCATTCTTGTTGCATATGCTACGTGAGCTTCTTAATTTTTTTTTGCAGATATTGTCTTGCTGCAAGCTGGAATTTGCACCTATCGAACTGCCTCATAAAAGATACACAGTGCTTTTTATTGAACAGTACAATGTTGTTGAAATCAAACAGAATTACAGTGCATTAATCATGATTGTGTCATACCCCCAGACCTCCTCATTCGTACAACCAAACAGAAAAAATGAATCAGATCAACCAGGATGAGCAAAGCCAACCATACAGAGTAGTAACGATGAATCAATGCATTACCATCGCATCTCCCTTCCCATCCCATCCAGGATGATCCTTTATACCTCAACCAAACACATTCTAACATTTGGATCTAAAAAACGAGCTATTTGCAGAAAAATGTTACGTAAAAATATTGTATGACGTCATGCAATAAATCGAGTCAAATATGTCATAGCAGTGTAGAAAGTAATGATAATAGTATCATACCTAGCGGAGGTTGTCATGTGTGGACACTTAACGTGATTAAATGACACTTTTTTCTTGAATATTCACATGACATTGAGTCAAGTTGTGGGTGGTGTGGCAAAAACTAAATAAATAGATTATATTTTATATATGTGTATATGTATAGCAAGTGTTATGCAGTTCTTTAGAATAAAGGAAGATTACACACCAATAATACAATTATGTTTATATTGGACACGGTGATAACTAGCTAATAAAAATATTTGAAAAGCAATATGAGCTTCAATTAGTCAAGCCCCAAATGTATATAAGTGAACATCAAGAAGCGATCTGCGAATTTTTGGTAAACTTATCGAAATATTGTGCACTAACACTATTATTGAATATATAGTATGTACCTTAGTATATTTGCTATAATGTAATGTGCTTGGAAATATATTAATTCATAAATTAAAATCATTTTCTTTGAAAATAAAACTTTAAAGATCTATGCTAGTCTTATAAAATAAATTAGTTGGAAGAGTATGTTTAATCAATACTAATAGCAAACTTTTTAGAACTGAAATTAGTCATGTAAATTAATTATATGAGCTTAAGTTTGATACAACATCCTATATACTACTTAGCATTGCACATAGATCATGGGGGGGCCAGATCAACAAGATAGCAACCATCCTCTAAAAGAGGGCATCATCCAGCACGTCACCATCTGCAAATTAATAAGTATCTGGGAATAAAACTAGTCTATCTAAAAGGAGGAACCGGAGTACATTGTGATTTGTGAGCAAAATTACATAACAAAATTGGAGGTGAGCCTCATCGGCACAAGAGTATGTCCAATCTATGACAATTACTTGGCTACAGAATATATGACAATTCACCAACACAATAAGCCCATAAGTACTCAGTAGCATGTCCTGCCCTACTTCCGTTTGGCTTACTGCCGACCATCTGGAATGGGAGCTACTGGGGGACAGGATCCCGTCCCACCCACCCCCCGACGGGATCGCTCCCCCTCCGCCACGTCCTGCCCCCGCCGCCGTGCCGCCGTGCACACCCTAACGGACGGGGACGGTGCGGTTCCCCTGCCGTCGCCGGCCCAGCCGCCTTCGCCCCCTCCCCCGGCTTCGGCGCTGCCGCCGCCCTCAAACAACCCCGACCAACTGTCGGTCCGCCGCCTCCCCGACCTCCCTCTAAACCCCGGGGACACAAAAATCCTCAACCCAAACCCCACGAACCCTAACCCGAACGCCGGCGGTGAGCTCGACAGCGGTGACAGCGAGGTCGACGGCGGTGAGGTCGACGACGGCGATGTCAGCTCGTCCTTCCTCCTCCTCCTTCCTCCTTCCTCCTTCCTCCTCCCTTCTTCCTCCTCTGCATAGCGCGCGAGGGGGAAGATCCCGTCCGGATCCCACCCGGACAGGATCCCGTCCAAAAGAATTTCCCTCTGGAATACCAAACAACACAACTGGTTTTGATGACCTGATAAATGAGGCATCACACCTATAAGGGCATGCCCAATGCTACCTCCATATTTCCTCTATCTCATCCCTATTCATTTTATTTTTTATTTCCCTATCTCTCCTTACAGTGTTTTGAGGGAAAAATGAGAGCCAAAAGAGGGTAGCATTGGGAATGCCCCAACAACCCTCCCTCTCGAGCTGTATGATCTCTCCACGCTCGAGGTTCCTCATGTTCTAGTCTCGAATGTCTGGGGTTTCTTTCCGAGTGCAAGGGTTAAGGTTGTCCACGAAGTCAACATCCTAGGATATGATTTTTAGTGTTTGTTCTTGAGTGATGACTCACATCAAGGGAATGAGTAGTTTAGGTCCTGATATTTTCAGCTTAATAGCTTAATGACTTATCTACGTTTTGAAAAGAAAAATTCTTTTAGTTTTTTTAGTCTATTTTTCACTGTATTGAAGGTAGGTCCTAACACTTTAAAAATCAAGTCAAACGAAATGAATCCGAATCTCAAGACTACCTCGAGAAGCTCTCAAAATTCAGTCATTTTAGCCATTAAGCTGTTCGGCTGCTCAGATCAGCTCAAAAGAACATGACTTAAAAGCTCAGTACAGAATGCATGAAGAAAAACAAGGCTTCTAAGAAATCTTCTTTTGCCCTTTTGGTTTAAAAACCATGCTGTCTTTGCCCAATTTACAATGTCCATTACAAAGCAACCTTGCTGGCCACCAACCTTAGAATTGCAATGAAGTAGATGGTTTGAGTTTTTTTTGGCAGGTCTGCGTCTTTAGAATATATATTACATAAAAACCCAATATACAATTTGAAATTTTGACTCAATGCAAATTAGTTCTCAATATGGGGTCCCAAAAAACCATGAGAACACTACAAGTGACAGAGGGTTCAGGTTTCTAAGTGTGACCTCCATGGAGTTAGAAGAGCAGGTCCACACAATATGGTATGGTAAAAATGTGTGAGTTAAGCACAAGGTAACGTTTGCCTCTAAAACTTAAAAAGTTGATGGTATACATCGGCATAATACATGCGAGTAAACTAAGATAGTGTGGGAACCTGGCTTTACAAAACCGACCTCTATGTGCTTTAATATACTAGTCCCAACGGATCATAGCTAGAATGCACATATAAGTAGAATGGAAAGTCTAGTGGTAGAAGCTGCAGCGCTACCCATAAGAGTTTAAACCATAGGTTTGGCTCTGTGTGTCGGATTTTTTAGGATTTTCCTAGAGTCGTAGGGGTACGCACACGCGTGTGCCTTGATGCCTAATTGTTAAGTTGTTTACGCCTTCTTTGTACCCACTCAAAAAAAAGAAGAATAGAATCACACTGTTTGCTGAATTAAAGAATGTTTGAAATAGAGTACATCGACAGAGAATTATTAGAAATATTAAATGTAGCTAAATACTATAAATAAAAATAGATAGCATAAGATAATCGCGCTGGTGCAGCCCCCTTCATATGCCATAGACAACTAATGGTGAATTCACGTCTAGTATCCAGGACCACCTTCATCTCATTCCTCGTAATCTATGCATTCGACAGCCTTTGCACCTGGTAGCAATTCTGAAAGAACAAATTTTAAGCAAGCATGCTTGTCCTTAAATATGAATGCGGGATATCAAAGGTTAGGTGATGGCTCATTTGCATTTAAAATTCTTTTTACAACCCTATTAGTTATAAAGCATCATGTTCAAAGAATAAATCTCTTTTCATTCTCAGGTTTTATCAACAAGAATAGAACTTCTTCTCAAGATGAACCGAGAGGACAAACGCTAACCATTCTACACGAAACCATAGCAATACAATCCCTATATTGCACTGTTTGGCATTCGTTGTGTGACCTTCGCAGTCCAGTATTCTCTGCCCCTACCTTTTATACCAAGTTAATTATTAAAAAAAAGATGAGATAACATTGTAGAGATGTCTAAGCTCACTCTTGACCATGAGCACGACTATCATGATAGTTTTAACTTTGCAGAGTGTGTAGACTTTACCCATAGGACTCAGCTAAGAATGAGACGAAGCCACTATCCCCCGTACGTCTAAATTCGAGAATTCCTCACTAAGGATTCATATCACGGCGGATTCATCACCAAGCCAATGGTCCCTTCGTATGCCAGATGGACTTTAGGTGTTGATCAAGCACGCCCACACTGCAATGACAAACCAAACCTAAATTTCTTAGGGTAACGACTACGTTATTACCATTATTAACACTCATGGTTGTATGGTTGTGCTTAGCTAGATCATTAACTATGCTCGGTCCTTACGTCAACTGAGGTGGCATACCACAAACCCAACAACCACTTAATCAAGCCACCGCCTCGAGTCTACTCATCACACCACATTGATTTTAGTGGTGTTAAATAATTTTAACCAAATCACCAGCTAAAGAGTAGATTCTCTCTGCCAAGAATTTGAATGATTTCCCATCATAAAGTATATATATTTCCCATCGAAACAACTTAGCCTCTAGCGTGGGCAAAATCAATAATATTTCATACCACAGTTCACAAAAACGTTGGTTAACCGCTGCTAACCGCGCCTCCGCGGGGCTGGGTTAGGTAAACCGGCAGTTTAGGGTTTAGAGGTTTGGACAAAATTCGTTTAAATAAATTTTGAATGTAAAATAAACATGAAATTCCTAAAAATATTATTATTCATTCTAAGCATTTTGGCTTAAACCAAATTTCTAATTTCTAATGTATATTTTAAAGAATTTTACCAATTTTATTTGATTTTGACATTCTTTCCTTAGAAACTGCGGCTAACCGCAAAAAACCGCCGATTAACCGCCAAAAACCGCGGCTAACCACGAACAAAACTGGGAAGACGGAGTTTTGAATTTAGGACAAAAATCATACGGAACCGCCGGTTAGCCGCGGTTAACCGGCTCCGCGCCATGGCCGGCTTGAAGAGCTCCGACGGTTTCGTGAACCCTGTTTCATACTAGGCGACAAAGAAAGGATAAACATGCTAACAAATAATTAACACGCTGTGAGATTTAACTAAGATTAAAAACATAAATTAATAATAAATATAGCCTGAAATTTCAACATATATGCATCATAATCAACAGAACATATTAAAAAAGTTAGGATTATCATGTAAAAAACCTGCACTTTGATCTCGGTACTCGTCTTCCAGATACACGAAAACGATATCCCCTATCATCGACGGCGTCTACACATAAACCGACACACAAATAAATAAACATCAGCAAATAAAAGCTAATAATATAAGAAATAAATACAGAGAATAGATTAGTTTAAAATACGACAAATAAAATTGGGTTGTAGCATTTTGGAAGAATGGTCGGAAGATATTGGTCTTGTTTGTTTCAGCGTTGAGTAAAGTTGAGTTTTATTGTAGCAAAAATTGAGAGTTCTTATCTCTAAAAAAAAAAATTAAGAGTTCTTAAAAGGTGTTCTAATAATTTTAAAAATATAATTAAAAATAGTTTTACAATCTTTAGAAAAGCTACTGAAAGCCACAAAAAATCATTGCAAATTAATACAACATGTAGCCTATATAAAAATAATAAAATTTGGTACAGTAATGTTCAACTTTAAGATAAAATAAATAAGGCCATTAGACGGAGAAAATATACTATTCATTGAACCGTGACACCATTTGCTAGTTTGGCCCAACTAAAAGGCTGATCCTCTGCCGTTGCCATAGAAAAGGAGCAACGTGCATTTGGCCAAGCTAGTGCGTGCATGTTAGAGGCCAACCAACACAGACCTGTCTGACCCTTAGCAAATAGCCCAGCTCGTATACTAGCGTAGAAGCAAAAAAAGAAAAGGTGTGCGCAGGTTCGTTCGCGCTCTAGCCGAAAAGGCGTGCCCAGCAGGAAACAGGATCTTCGCTCTCGCTCAAGCCGTCTGAGTGTATGTACTTCTCGCTGGTTCATCTTAGTGATTCTTTCCCAAGCGTCGGCGGCCGAGCATCATGGATGATTTGAACGGCGACAAAGACGAGCCTGGACAGCAGCATGAAGTTTGATCTAATACTTTTGGAGCCCTCAAACAGGTTAGTTCAATAGTTCTTATATTATTTTCATTGTTCATGTGCCCTGATTTGTATTATCTTTTCTTTGTTATATAAAAAGATTGAAAAAACATATACTTATTTTTATATTAAAATTAATATACCTCATGAACAATAGCATGAAGATAAATCTACTTATGTAGAGCGATCAAACAAGTTATTTTCATAGTCCTTATGTTATTTTCATTGTTTATGTGTTGTAATTGAGTTTATCTTTACTCCATTATATGAAAAGATTGAAAAAAACTTATTTTGCAGCACAAGTAATATACCTACTTAGATGTCATAAATAGGCATGGATTTTCCTAGCGTGTAGGATGCTTGGAAGTTTTGGGTTTTCTATGGAGGGCAACTAGGCTTCAATGTTAGGAAAAAGTACGAGAATAAAAGTAAATCAGACAAAGTAATTACGTCTTGTTGATATGTTTGTTCCAATCAAGAGCACTGAGCAGAGGATAAAAGGGATCATTTGACCAAAATTCCTCAAGATGAAACTAGAACATGTTGTGATGTCTGCATAGGAATTTTGTTGAATCGGATTTCTGAATGCTATGAGTTACATGATCTTAAGCTTGAACATAATCACATCCTTCACTACCAAAGACAACTCATCTAATTCCTTCACAGAGGAAGATCTCCAAAGTGCAAGCTATCCAAATTGACATGGCCGAAGTTGGATACAAATCCATCATTTCCATCTGATTACGAAGAACTTGTGTTGTTAGTGGATAATGCACTTGACAATGCATCTAGAGAGGTGGAAAACAAAACCAGAGAATATGCTATTGATGATACTACGAAAACCGGAGATTAAGTGGTTTCTCAAGTAGCAGAGAATTAGAAGTCGCGAAACAGCAAAAGAAAACAACCTAGTGCAAAGGCATATGTTCTCTTATTATTCTCTTAAGAAAAATTGACAGGCCGTAGAGTATTGATTTTTTTTCCTTACAACAATTGATCCTTACAGGAAGGGGCAAACAAAGAGAAAGAAAATAATCAGGTCCAACCACCACTAAAAAGAAAACATGAAAATAGCACAAAAGTGTTTCAAGAAAATGGATTCATGGGTCCTTATATGCAATTGTTGATGGTAAAAACTAGCCCACATTCTTTCTCTATCCTCATATTCCTCTCCTTTATTTTCTTCTATTACTAATCTTGATATCATCTTCCTTTGCAGGGTGGCTCTAATGGTAGACATCAACTGCACTATGAAGATTTGGTTTAAAACATAGAAATGAAGGGATTATTGCTTTTGTAACCTATATTGAATACTTGGATTCCAATTTCTAATAATATCTATTCTGTATTGTTCACTTAACTTTGACTCATATTGAGAAACATGATGCTTTTGCCATTAAAATCAATACTTCTGATCATTTTATACAAAAGTATGCGCTTTACTTCATAATAATTTAAGTATGTCAAAGGCATCATATGTCTCGTCTTCTATATCAAAAT
>SPJY01019048.1:959576-1073646 GCA_005191435.1 Raddia distichophylla
CAGATTCTCATGCTCTCCTTGACTCCCATTGGACTCGTCAAACTTGACATCGCAGCTCTCCTCAATACGGAGCAAACCGACCTACCGAGGGAATATCGGGCCGGGCTAACTACGAGATCGCAACGAACTCAGTACATGCCAAATATATCCCGAGGCAGATAAGGTAAACTCCTAATCTTGGGGATCACGACTCCTAATCCAATCCGGGAAACTACGTCCGGGTCTTCACGTAGCCGTGCAGAACTCTGTTCGAGCCGGACTCAAACAGGAATCCTAGGCCATTACGCACCGTGCCAACCCGGAGGCTGTTCGGCAGGATGCTCATGGGCCTGATAGAACCTTCCAGGGAGCTGGGCCCTGGTAGGCTGTTCGATTGGGCCGTCAGGGAGTGGGCCATGGCAATGGGCCGTAATTCAATCCCCGACAGTCCCCTTGTCTTAGTCCCCTAGTCGGGATCACTGTTGACGTCAAATCCCCATTAATCCTGACAGCATATCGCACCTTCGTGACACAGCGCATCACCGTATAAATCCAAGACTGTGCAAACCCTAGCTTCACAAGGCAGCCGTGAAGGTACGACCATTCAATTCAGTCATAGGCCTTCATCATGTCAATCTTGAGAGCAAAGAAAGGCTTATTGACATGCTGTTTACGAATCGAATGCAAGCACTCAAAAGCCACCAGAGCATAGTCCGTGATCAGCCTACCTGGCACAAAGGCACTTTGAAATTCCGGGACAATCTCAAGCAGAAAGACTTTGAAGCAAGTTTTGAAGCAAGTTTATACAACACATTGCACAGACTGATCGGGCGGAAGTTGGCAAGGTGGTCTGCATTGTTTACCTTAGGGATGAGCACAATAACCGAGTCACATAGCCCCTCAGGGATTTCTTCCCCCGATAAAAACCCCCTGATGGCATTGCAAACATCCTCCTTAACAAGATCCCAGTGTGTCTGGTAGAACAGCGCCGGGAAACCATCAGGTCCCGAGGCCTTAGTTGGCCCCATCTGGAAGAGAGCCGTCTTGATTTCTTCGTCAGAGTACGGTTGGCCAAGTTCCTCATTGGTGGAGGCATCAACCTTAGCCGGGATAGCATCCAATACTTCTTCAAAGGCCGTGCATGGTTCTGAGGTAAACAGCTTGGCATAAAAAGCCTTTGTCGACGGTTGAGATATCGATCTCAAGTCAAATCACAAATTATCCATATCCATATCCTTATCCGTAAAAATAGTCGTGTCGACGGTTAAGATATCGATCTCAAGTCAACTAACGTTCTTGAGAAGGGAAGATAGGAGACACGCCAAAAAAAGCGAACAGCAATCAACGATCAAAAGGGAGACACGAGGTTTTTATCCTGGTTCAGGCCTCTTGAAGAGATAATAGCCCTACGTCCAGCCTTTCTTTATATCAAAGAGGATTACAAGGTGGAAGCTCGACGAGAAGAACAGGTCTCGGCGAGTAGTATACGACAATGCAATGGTGCTTGGCCCCTCTACACGCCGTAGGGGCTCTGTTTATATAGTGTTGATGAACCGACCTACTAAGAGATAATCGGGCCGGGCTAACTACCAGACCATAACAAACTCGTACATGCCAAATACATCCCGAGGTAGATAAGGTAAACTCCAATTCTTGGGGATCACGACGTCTGCTCCAATCCGGGAAACCACGTCCGGGTCTTCACGTAGCCGTGCAGAACTCTTGTTCGAGTTGGACTCAAACATGAATCCTAGGCCATTACGCACTGTGCCGGCCAAGAAGCTGTTCGGCAGGATGCACATAGGCCAGATAGAACCTTCTATGGAGCTAGGCCCTAGTAGGCTGTTCGATTTGGGCCGTCTGGGAGTGGGCCATGGCAATGGGCCATGATTTTATCCCCGACAGTTAGCCCCCGAGACTCAAGTGGAATATCTCACTAAAGTGGGGTCTTCCTCTTGAGACTCAAAGTCACAAAGAGGGAAATTTTGCTGTTACAGAAACGAACAACAATCGACCGAGCAGTTTAAGGTTCAACCGAACAGGACTTGTTCGGGACCGAACAAACCCGATTAGTACCGAGCAATTCTGTTGCGTCGAACAGGAATCGCATCTGCCCGAGCAAATCCATCAGCCTTCAGTGCAGACACTAGAAAAAATAGCCGTTGGCAGATCTCAACGGTAACTTTCGCTGCGCAGTCAGAACGAGCAACCGTTTTTACCTAGCCGTTGCAGTAAAAACTAGCCGTTCTGTGACAAAAAACCGTTGCAGAGCTGCTCGTCTAGGGCTATAAATAGCACCCGAACCGCCCGCGGGTCGCCACTTTCGCTCTTGCGCACCTTTTCTTCCCAAGCTCTTTTCCAACCGCGCTCAGCATCAAATAGCCACCACCCACCTCCAAAGCTGCTCGTTCAAACCTGGGGATTGCTATGGCCAAGTTCTCAGGCACTAGCATGACCGAGGAGGATCTGAGGACTTTAGAGGAGGAGGGTCACATTGACGCTGGCAGCTGGAGGCTGCCCGGGAAGGAGGAAATCCCGAAGCCGCTCGAGGCCGAGTTCGTCAGCTTCGAGCAGTTCGCGTTGTTTGGGCTTAGGTCTCCCGAAAGCGATTTCGTGGAGGCCTTCCTGAACATCAACGGGCTAGAGGTTGCGAACCTCAACCCTAACTCATTCCTGCAGATGGCCGTCTTCTCACACCTGTGCGAGGGCTACCTAGGAGTAGATCCGTCAGTGGGGCTGTTCCTCCACTACTACACCGTGACGAGGAGCAGCTCCGCCGCTTCGGCGCTTGGGTGCTACTACACCTCTGAGCTGTTTGCCTTGGCGCACAAGTGCGCCCCAGTGGCGGAGGCCCGGGAGCGCACGTCCGGGAAGACAGGCGACGGTTGCGGCGGAGAGGCTGCACCGGGAAGGCGTCGGCGAAGGGAACATCGATGCCACGGCCGGAGCCGAGCGGCGAGGAGTGGTACTTAACTTGGAAGATCGCGTCCCTCGTGGGCCTCGGGCTCACAGGCAGGGAGATCATCCGAGACTTTGTGACGAACAGAATATGTCCGCTACGGAAGAGGTCTTACCCCTACTACAAGATAGAAGGCTGGGAGAACATCACTAGGGAGAGCACGGGTAAGTCCCTTAAACACTCAACCTTTCTTGGTGATTTTCATCCGAACAGGAACTGACAACTTCTTTTGTTCGGGCAGTGAAACCTACAGACGCATGGGTGGCCGAGCAGGTCGACGCCATGCTAAAGGCTGCCAGGAAGGACAACGAGGTCACCAGCGAGGTGGCCTACACCTGCCCCAGGAATGTGCTCGTCCGTTCACCAGAGGTAATTTCCAAAGAACTCCCTCTAAGTCGTTAGACTCACACAATCAAGACACGATTCATTCGCTTCCGACTTTTCAGGAGGAGCAGCTCATTATTGGCGGGATCGTCGAAGAGCTCTCCGGGTCAGAGAAGGAGGAAACGAGGAAGGGCAAGGCCAAGGTGGCTACGAAGCCTAGGGTGGCCGTCGAGCCGACGCGGAGCTCGCCGCGCCGTGGCGGTCGCCAACATTCTACCATGCCCCCTGCGGCAACGAAGCATTCCGGGCAGGCCAAGCGCGAGTGCGGACAGCCAAGTGGGGAACGCCCAAGCCCATCCCTCCTCACCGAGCAGAGTGATGAGGAGGTACGGAACCTGACCCTCTGGCTGAAACGTTACACACAAGCTCACCCGGGCCACGTGGAATGGCTGCAACAGATCGCCGAGCAGAGGAGGCTCGAGGAGGAAGTCGCGCGCAAGGAAAAACTTCTTGCGTTGCGCAAAAAGAGCGCTCAGCTCAGCAAAGAGCTGAGTTTGTCGCCACAAGCTTCTGGAGGCCGAGGCGAAGAAGAAGCCCTGGAGCCCCCGAGCAAGAGGCGCAAGCTCCGTCAAGGAGCGAAGAAGCAGGTTAAGACCCTGCGGCAGGTATGTAGAAGGAAAGCTCTCCTTTACATCCTACCGAACCGCGCAGGATCTAACTCGTTTCGTTTTCATCAACCGCCCAGGAGGAGACCGCCATGGTCGACGAGGACGCGGCGATCGAGCAGTGTTTACTACCCGAGCACCTGCAGGGTGCTTCACGAGCAACGAGGCAGCTCGCCCTCAAGGACAGGCTAGCAGCGTGGAGTGTGCTCCCGCCGGGCTCCAGTGACCAGCTCGATGCGCTGAAGGGCGCGGTGGAGCGGCTGGAAGCGGAAGAATCGGCGCACGGCGCCACGGAGAGCGGGGCCAAGGTACTGGCTCTACCGGCTGCCCAGGACGGGACCGAACAGACGGTCCTGCCGGGCACTTCGTCGCAGGGGCAGATCATCCCTGCAGCAATGGCATCCTCCGGCGAGCAGGACGAGAAGCCTGTCACCGGGGAGCGAGGAGATGATCGTGGACAGGAGGCAAAAGATGCCCTACCCATGATTGCACCGATGTCACCAAGCATAGTGGCGCCAGTCTTGCCCGAGGCTGCTCGGGCGGATGAAGAGGAAGAGGTGCAGGAGCCTGAGGGCGAGGGAGCCTTGCCCATCGCCACTGCCCCAAAGCGGACGCGCTACCGCAAGAAGAAGGTGCAACGGAGGAAACACTGCACCGCAGCTGCTCCGAGGATCTAGGACTTTGCAACCCACGGGCTCGGGTAGCGCCTACGCATGAACTTGAAGAGGAGGCTTCGAGAGGTACACCTTAATCGGGAACTTGTCCGTTAAAGTTATCACCGACTTAATCTAACAGATTCACTCTTCTCTTACCCAGGTCCTGCAGGGCACAATGGCGGACTTCGAAGAAGGCGTCGCCATCGAGTGCAACGCTGTCATGGGAGCTTTCCGCGGGCAGCGCTGCATGACATGGCTCGAGGAAGAGCTCATGGCCGCGACCGAAAGCCGGAATCGATTCGCGGCGGAGGTCAAAGAGCTCAAGGCCAAGCTGACCGGGGAGAGGGATCCGTCCCCACGGCTCTATCCGAAAGAGGCCGAGGAGCATCACGAACTGGCTGTGAGGGCGCATGCCGCGGAAGAAATGGTCAAAGAGCTGGCCGAGCAGCTCAAGACCACCGAGAAGCGCCTTAGTCAGAGAGAAAGTCTGACCGAGGACCTGCGGGCCATGACCGAAGAAGTCGACGCCCTGCGCACGGAGGTCAAGGAGCAGGCCAAGCTCAGGGCAGCCAGCAAGGAGGAAACCGAGCGTCTCCGAGCTGAGGCCAAGGAAGGGATCAAAGCCCAAGCGGAAGCCCTGCACCTCAAATTAGATATTGAGGAGCTGAAGGGGCAGCTTGCTTCGAAGTAGCGGTAGGGTTGTAACCCGGAAGGATCTTTGTCCCTGTACACTTTTGACAATGTAAATAAAGACTTACCTTTTCCCTGCAAAAAAGAGCAGCAAAAAGATAAGAACGAGCAGGAAACTAGGAGCAAGGCGAAACAGCGCTAGAAAGTTTTAAGAAAAATGGTAGAACGCCAGCCTATCTCCCAGCCCCGTTTTGCATCTGGTCGAAAACCTGAGTTTGCGAACTCTAACAGGTGCACAAGAGAAAGAGCGACACCCTAGCCCCCGGTACGGACGATGCTTGAAGACCTAAGTTGCGAATTCAAGTACGTGCGTAGAGAGATAGAGCGACATCCGTATCATGATCGACTTGTTCCATGAACTGCTCGTTAACGTAAGGTAGGCGATTCCAAGCATAACCGAACAAGGAAAGTGCCTCTGCCGTGGGGGGCTTACGAGAGCTGGCTTTGCCAAGTGGTTGTGCTGTGAGTAGTAAGTGCCTCTGCCGCGGAGGGCTTACGAGAGCAGACTTAGCCGCAAGGATGGAAGCTGTGTTACGCAACTTTGAGTTTAGGAACTCGTTGAAACTAGGTACGGACCGGGAAGCCCTGAATATTGCGGAGCCAAAAGTTCGCAAGACCGGGAAGCCATCAAGTGTTACCAGAGAGAGAATAGTCTGAGAAGACAAGAAGTGAAAAGGGCCGCAGGGGGCCGCGAAAATTCACTGTTTATTGCATTAAACTTTACATGGCAGCCCGAGAGACTTGGACGAACTAAGGCGCGAAGTTTGACAAAAAGCGCGGAGCTAAGGAAGCAAACGAAAGACCTACACAAAGAACTTACGAAGCTGGTCGATGTTCCAAGTGCTGGTCAGCTCTCTCCCATCCTCCATTGCCAAGCGGACAGCCCCCGGGCGAGCAGTAGAAACGACTGTCGACGGTTGAGATATGGATCTCAAGTCAACTAAGATTCTTGAAGAAGGGGAGATGGAAGACCTGCCAAGCAGCACGAACAGCGATCAACGAGCAACGGGGAGACACAAGGTTTTTACCCTGGTTCAAGCCTCTCAGAGAGATAATAGCCTTAAGTCCAGCCTTTCTTTATATCATAGAGGATTACAAAAAGAAGCTCGACGAGACGAACAGGTCTCGGCGAGATTATGTGTGTACACGAAGCAATGTGCGACAATGCGAAATCTCTTGGCCCCTCTACACGCCGTAGGGGCCCTGTTTATATAGTGTTGATGATCCGACCTACCGGGAGATAATCGGGCCGGCCTAACTACGAGATCGTTTTTTGAATATACCTTATCTAAAAAGAATAAAATGTTTTTATTATTTCCGTGATTGAAACAAATGAAAAAAAAATGATTTGCTTTTGATTTAACCGCAAAAACAGGGATTGTTTGGTATTTGTTTTTGGAAGGTGTGTTATTATTTTTAAATTTTTACCAATTGTATTTAATAAGTTAAAACTTCTTGTTTTTAGTTTGAAAAGAGAAATCGTTTACAAAGGCTCATGCAACTTCTATGTATATATACATATATAAGTAAAAAAAATCATTTCTCCAAAATATTGGCTTAAAACAATAATTGTTTCGAAATCCCCAATACTTTACTTTTGTTGTTTACGATTTTGGTTTCTTTTGAAAAGTTTCATCAAACTTCTTCGAAAGGGAAAAGTTTCAAAAATAAAAATGGTCCAAAAATAAATTGTTCTTTTAAAAAGTGTAAAAATATTTATTACAAAAGATTCAATTTACAAAAATAAAAGTGATTTTTTTTATAAAAAAACTTTAAAAAAAATTGTTATTGCAAAAAGGTGTTTTCTAATAATTTACAACAAGAGTATTTTCTTTTATAGAAAGAAATGGAAAAGGGAAAAAAAAAGAGTTCTTCCAAAATGGTGTTAAAAAAAAAGATAGTGAGATTTTATTTATACAAAAAGAGCATAAAAAAATAAAATACAAAAGATTTTATTTACAAAAAAAGCTTATGGTTAGGAAAAAAAATGGTTTAAAAAAAATTGTTGCTAAAAGGTGCTAAAAAAAATTGATTTGTATATATGGAAGAAGAAAAGAAACCGTACGGCACACTCCTCGTGTTTTCGTAAAAAAAAAAAAAGTTTCTCCATTTGTTTTCAAATAGTCTTTGCTACACTAAATAAACTTTAGTACTCCATGTGTACGGAGAATAAGATAGCTGATAATACGGCACTAATATAATCACTAACTTGTTGTTCGTGCGTATAAACAATGTTTGCTTCGGTTTTAAATTGGATAAATCTTTGTACCACCCTCGGTGTGTGCAAGATGATTAAGAGAGTGTTGGATCTTATTCGTTTGGATCTTTGTATTGAGTGCTAAAATCGAATTTACTAAAGCTATTTTAAATTTAAAATTATGTGGGATGTCGCTTAGCCTCTCATCGTTTTCAATAAGTCCGGAGCATGAAGAAGAAAGTAACATTGAGAAGGAAGCAACAAACAAAAAAAAGGCAACATGCAAGAATACAAGTCACTGGTGGATCAAGATTCTTTCCGTCCTCTTGTCCATTCTCTACATTCTTCCTAGGTTCAAAAGTAAAACTCTCTTACCTATTTCCGCTTAAAACTATCGCCTACGTATTTCCGCTGGAAGTTTGGGTCGAAGAAAAGCCGCATGCAAGAAGGAAGCAACGTGTGATGTACAAATCATTTCCGTAACAAAAATTTATTTCTATTCTCTATCTTTCTCTCTACTGTACCCCCTTTTGTTCAACTGCTATTCCCTCTTATCTATTCTTGCTCGAAGATTTGATCGAGAATACCGCCGAAGACAATGAAACATCGGAGACCACAGATGGCCACTAAAAAAAAGGTTTAAACGAAGGAGAAAATCCATGGAGTAAAGAATTGTGAGCACATGGATGACAAGCAAATTAAAGATCATACCAAAGTTGGGACCATACCAAAAAAGATGCTGGATTGGAGCAACCAACAAACTCTATAAGAAAACCCAAGAAGATAGCTTGGTTGGATGGAGAAAGAGAGTATCGTTGGTATTGGAACCAAGTAAATGGAAGCATCAGAGTGCGCAGCTAACGCATGATGTGTCGTAACCCATGGGCATAGAATTTTCAAGATTGTTTCTAGACACTTCTCCGAACCGCATTGGATGAGCGAGATTTCGTTAAGGGGGGAGGAATACCCACCTTCCCTTCTCTGAATCTCGAGGACGAGATTCCGTTAAGGGGGGAGGTTTTGTGACATCCTAATAAATATTAGAATGTCCCAAGTTTTCTTTAAACATAACAACTACGTAAAATAATTTCTATTATTTTTCTATATGAAAATCCCTAAATTTTCAAACAATTAATTTGCATGTAAGAATTTGTTTTATTAATTATTTTCATTATGATTTACAATTTAGAAAAATTCCAAACTTTACGATTTCAAGATACAAAGTCTCTCTCCTCACTTTTATTCGTTCCTCGGTTGGAACTCTAATCTTCTCTCTCTCGATTGAAAACTAGCTCGACCAGAATCCTAATTCCCTGGTCGAATCGGCCGTCCATCCTCTCCCTCGTCCGAAACCCTAAGCTCTAGGTCAAGTCCACCTTCCTCTCCCTCACCCGAAACCCCAGTTTCGGTTGACCTCCGTCATAACCCTCACTTGTCGAACGTCCGTTCCTCTCAGGCCGACGAATCCTGAAACCCTAAACCGATGTCCGAACCCTAAGCTCTAGGTCAAGTCCACCTTCCTCTCCCTCACCCGAAACCCCAGTTTCGGTTGACCTCCGTCATAACCCTCAACTGTCGAATGTCCGGTCCTCTCGACGGACGAATCTTGAAACCCTAACCCGATCGATTCCCTTTGTCCCCCTCTCAACCGTAACCCTAACCTATATGGTCGAGTCGACCATTCTCCTAACCAAAACCCTAATCCTATCCGATCGCCTTGTATCTCTGTCGACCGGACTCTGTCTCTATTGGCCGAACTCCTCGCAGCATTGGTCGACCTATATCTTGACCCAAACAGTAATCCCCCTTCCTACCGAACCAACCTCCTTTTATTCCCCTCCCGACCTAAAACCCTAACCCCTAGTCGAGCTGACTATCGGCTCTCGACCGAAACCCTAATCCCTATCCGTAGCCCATGCACAATCCAATCGGACTCCACCCTAATCGACCACCTAAGTCCCTGTATAAATACTCGAAACCGATCTCCCTCTTCACCCTAGCCAGTTGAACACCAACCTAACGCAACCAAGCCAAACTCCCTTGCGACCCTCTGACCGATCTTTGCTCTTAACCCTTGTCGAGCCAACCGCCCCCACCTTCCCGGTCTACAATGCAATCTCTGGCGAGTTTTTGTCCAGTTTGATTTGTGCACGAATCAAGCCCAATGGGACCCAAGCCCAAAGCCCATATTCCGTGCTATAAAAACCCCCAAACAAGATTAATTTAGACCTAATCCCATCTCAGCCGTCATCACCTCCAAGCCGCCCGTCACTGTTCACCCATGGCAGCGCCGCCCACATCTCGCCCCCTCCGCGGCCGCCGTGCGCATTCACTGTGCGTCGCGCCAGGGCCGTCGCCCTGCCTTCTCCCCTGGCCCAGCCCTGCCACCGTGCCACGCCGTCGCGCCGCTTTGCCCTGCCCTGCCCCGCGCCGTCGTTTCCCCGAGTCGCCGCCGCCCCGATCGGAGCGCGCCCATGCCGTGGCCGCCCTAGCCACCGCCCTGCCATGGAGGCGCCGCCGCCGGAGCCGTCCCTCAGCGCCGCCCTGCACAGCCACCGCGCCGCCCCATGGAGCCGTGCCGCCCCCGCGCCCCTGCCCAGCCGTGCCACCCCCCAGGCCGAGCCGCCGTGCCGTGGGAGGCCAAGCCGTCGCCCCAGCCCTGCGCCTAGTGCCGCCGCGCCGCCAAGGTGCCGACGCGCCGCCGCGAGCCACTGCCCTGCCGCCGCCGCCCCTTCCCGCCGGAGGCCGAGCAGCCTTGCCTAGCAGCGATCGGCCTCGCACGCTTCTCGCGAAATCGTCGATGTTCTCGGGTCACCATCTTCAATGGTGACGTCTCGGTCCGAAATCCACGCCTCCATATCTTCCCGGGTGGTTGTCGGCATCCACGGCTCCAGCGTCATCAGAGCCATCTTGAACCAAAGTCCGAGCCTTGACGAATCTTCGCGATCCGTTAGGGTTCACGGCTCCGGTACCACCGACATCGACGTCTTGACCTGAGCCTTGGTCTTAACCATCTTCCGATAATTAATCGGCACTCACAACTCCGATACAAATACCGATACGATCTCCATGTCAATAAACCGTAGCAAATAAAGTTAACAATAATACTAAATGATTGCTGGGAGGAGAATATACCGAAAGAAGATCAACGGAATTGGCTAGGACTCGATCGGATCTGCGGTTTAGGAGGTAGAAATTAGAGAAAGGTCACTGTTCATATGAACAGTACTGGGTTTTACCCAAACCGTGGGTTGGAAAATGGAAAAATCCCCGTTTCCTCTTCTCCATAGCCAGGCTGAGAAAGAGAGAGAGAAAGAGAGAGAGGAGGGAGACCACGGCAGAAGAGCGAGGGCGGCGGCCATGGCTTCGGCACGGGGCGGCTCCGGCGAGGGGCGGCGCTCCGGCGATACGGCGAGGGGGCTACAAGGCGTGGCGGCCGGGGGCGGCGGCGGCTGAGCAAGGTGGCGCTCGGCGGCGGGGCGGCTCAGCCTAGGAGCGGCGACGGGATGGGGACGGTGTCCAAACGGCGCGGCGGCTCGCTGAGGGGCGCGGCTCCATGGGGGCGGCACGGCGGCGTCTCCCGTGGGGGCAGAGGCGGCGGCAGCAATGGCTGCACCGGGGCAGGGCGACGGCTTTGGCGCGGGGCGGCGGCGGCGACGTGGTGGCTCGGCATCGGCGCGGCTGCGAGATGGGCCGACGGCGGCAGCGCCATGGTGCAGGGGCGGCGGCTGTGGGTGGAGGTGACAGCACAGGAGGAGGGCAGGGCTAGGGTTTTTGTTGGGTTTATATGGGGTCGGGTTGTGAACATGGGCTTGGGCTTGGGCTTGGGCCCAAATTGGTTGGATGTTAAGAGTAGAGTCCGATTGGGCTAATCGGTAAATCCGATTGTTTTGGGGCGGATTTGGTATTGGACTCGGTTTTCTTGGGACGGTGGTCGGCCGATGTTGTGAGAAACTTTAGCTTGAATGAGAGAGATGGATATTTGGTCGGCCGAAATGCCAAGAGAGGTCGGCTGAGTTCGGATTTCGGTCAAGGGAATCGAGCTAGGGTTTCAACTGAGAGAGAAAGTTTCAAAGGAGACTCGACCAAGGTTTTTGGGGTTTTGGAATTGACTGAGAGGATTTAGGTCTGGTCGGCCAAGGTTACAAGGAGTGTCGATCAAGGTTAGGGATTTGGTCAATGGTCGAGTCGGGGATTTCAATCGAGACGGAATGTTAGGGTTTCAACCGAGGAACGAACAAAAGCGAGGAGAGAGATTTTGTATCTAAAATCGTAAAGTTTGGAATTTTCTAAATTGTAAATCATAATGAAATAATTAATAAAACAAATTCTTATATGCAAATTAATTGTTTGAAAATTTATGGATTTTCATATAGAAAAACAATAGAAATTATTTTAACTTGATTTTTATTTTTAAAGAAAACTAGGGATATTCTAATATTTATTAGGATGTCACACTTTTTTTGCCGTCCATATAAACTGCGATTCCTGTAGTGACCATCTTCTTTAAAGGAAAAAGTCTACGTACTCCCCCCACCCACCCACAAAGACACTTGACCATCTGACCTGGTAATGAACTAGGTATTCGTCCAGGGAAGTACTTGAAGTGGTGTGAATAACCCCCGTGGGCGGTTTTTAGGACGGTTTTGACGTTTTGCCACCATGGTGACCCAGTTTGGAGGGGCATTGCCAGGTGTGCCGAACACATGTCAATTTATCTTATTAAAATTCATATATTATGCGGGTACTGCTATGTTCTCCTTTTCCTTTCTCCTCTCACTTCCCCATCTCGATCTCACACGAGTCATCTTCTCCCCCTTGTCTTATCCCCTGCTCCCACTCCTCTCCTCCGCCAAACGGTAACGCCGCCACTGCCAGAACAATTGGCCTCCTAGCGACGAGCTCGATCGGTCAATGGTGGCGAGGGCTACTTTGATAAGTGTGAGGCCTACTACGGGGTTGCCATCACCATGCATCTTCTCAGCGAGCGACATGCTCGGATTGGGCCCGAGCTCGCCGCCGCATGTAGCTGCCGCTGCCTAGCTAGCTAGCTTCCACCTCTCGATCGAGTCCCTTGCCATCGTCACCTCACCGCCCTTGCCGCTGCTGGCTTCCCCTCCTCTTCGAGCGCTGCCTCCCACAAGCTAGCAGACCTTCGCATGCCTCCGCCTTGCGGTCGCAATCGCATGGAGCACCTCATGCAACCGATAATGTACGTACTCTTGTACTAGTTCTGACAAATTAAGATTGCATTCAGTATTTCATGGGCGGCTACGTACAGCGCTTAGCTCCTCCATCGATCATATATTCTCTTTATAAAATTGGTGATAGCAATAAGATTGAACAACGGAAGCCGTACTCGTAGGGTTTGTTCTTCGATGGCCCATTGATTAAGTTAATTACATTACATGTATATGGCGTCAAGCAACGGCGCCGACCGACAACATACATATATATACACGATGTACATATAACCGAGTACGTACGTATCAACTGGATGGAGTACATATTAATGTATGTATAACTGGATCGAGTACGTACACCGACCCATGCATAGGAAAATGGAAATCGATTGCGTCAATGGATGTACCTAGCTTCTTGATCGTTGCAACGATGGAATATTGCTTGACTATGGTGCTACTAGCTATATATATCGTTTGGGCTGGGCCTTTAATTATGGCCACCGGCCCACTTAACCTCAACATGTTTTTTTTTTTTGAGGAATAATAACCTCAACATGTTTTTTTTTTGAGGAATAACCTCAACATGTTGGTCGACATTCCTCTCTGTATGCACACGGTTGACATGTGTATATATAATATATATGCATGCAAACTTAAAGAGTGTTTGGTAATTGCAAGGGCTCAGTTGGGCACTCGTCAGAGCCTGGCTAATTAAGCCGATGTTTGGTCGTGGCATAGCTCGTCTCTGACCTTTCCTCACCCGGATCTAGCTCGAGAGAAGGGAAAAAATGAATATCTAATACCACCAAGTAACAAATACTTTCAAAACATCACAAAAGCAGTTCGACGTGGGAAAAGAATTGAGTTACTAGACGATGATTAATTCCAAGGATATATACATATGCAAAGTGGAGCAATTCAGGAAAGGAACTTGATTCCATGGTAGAAACCACCTGAAAAATCCAGTAATCAGGCATCGATCACATCACCGGACTTGAAAAGGAGCAGATGCCTCGCCCTCGATCGGTGGATCATATATACTAGAGGTGAAAGCGCGCTTACGTGCGCTAGGACTAACCTGAGTTATTTGAAGATGAGTGATGAAAATGGGGGAGTGGTAAAGATGGAATCAAGGTATTTAGGTGCAGTGCTTAAGTTGTTTTTTTCTTGTGATGGTTATGTAGGGCAAAAGCAATGGTGCCAATATCATATACAAATGAGAGAATTAAATAAAAAGGATACGTTTATAACTGGGAATTAGCCATATCATATCAACAGAGGAATACGTAGCTGAGTCATTAAACAAGGAGAAGGTTACGTTCATATATTACAACAAAAGAGGAACCAATAGCTAAGCCGTTGTTATGTGACAGCAAAAGTTCGGCATATTTAGTTGCTGCTAAATAGTCTCCGAAAGGGTAAGGGCATTAGGCAGTTTAGTGACCGCTATGTTACAGCAAAAGAGGAGCATCAGAAACACTAAAATACTGCAGTTTGTCATGGTATGGCATTCTTTTTGCAGGATATTCATTCTTCCTCTGAGGCGTTGTGCTGTTCTTCTGTGCAGTTGTTTGGACCAACGTTTGTTTGCAAAAAATGGAACAGCGATCTTATCAGGATGATGATTAAATGCTTGTGGTCGATATAAGTGCTAAAGTTATAACCTGCCACAGAAACACATGCATGAGAACAAAATTAGTATGTTGGAAGTAAGCTCAACAAAACCCAATAGAATTATTCCTATTATGTCCACCAAATAAATAGCTATTTAAGCACTCCATATAAGTCCTTCAGATATGCAAATCAGAGGCACACCTTTCATTCTAATGGTTCTGATGCCATTTTTTTTATTATATGGCAAAAAACAAAAGGCGATTATCTTTGGCTAATTCTTTGCTCTGTACTCGATCATCCTACATTCAGCTCAATTTACCATCTTCATACCAGGGGAAATGCATGTGCAAAAGAAAAAGATGTGTAGTACCGTATTATGAGTAGTTTACCACTAAACAAATTAAGGGCCTGAACGTGTCACTGTCCTATGTTTGAAGACAGGAAAGAAAAAGGGTAAAAAACTAAAATCGCAATAGATGATCATGGTTTGTATAAGAAAACCTAAAGCTGGCCCGTTATTCTGTTATGGGAAATTAAGCAAAATGATCCAATAGCACTATCACATTGTCTATTGATAGTACATAAAGTGATTGGTCATCATAAATTTGACTGAAAATTTAAAGTTGGCATATAAGTAACACAGTTCCAGAAATAGAAAGCATGAGTACATAGAACTGAAAGCAAAGGGCTGGTCACTTACCCTTTAGGTATCACTTTACATGAATAAATGTAAAGGCTATCTCAATGATTAAAAACCACCTTGCAGTATCATGGATCACTGAAGCCTTCCGGATCTTAATGAAGTATCTTCTTGCAAGCCAACCTCTTAGATTTCTCTGTTCATCAATTATATCTGGACTTTCAGCAAAGTAGGCCATTTTGAGAAGTATGCATGAGCAGTAAAAGAATTAATTATTGCATGAGCTGAAATTCATATATGATCTATCAAATAAAGAAATAACAATTGTGATTATTAAACTAATACGACAAAAGGAGCACCAAAATACATATGTAAATTTGTTTTGGCAGCACAAAACAGAGAAAACACATATACGTTTCTTTAAAAAAATTAACAGCAATAAGAAGAGTAGTACGTATTATAATCTGTTATATGTTCGTTTAGCAAAGGTGTTTCTCTGCAAAGGCGATATATTTTCGTACAGTGTAATGACAATTACTAATGAGGTAGCACAGATCATTTAGCTTATCGTTTTAACTCCCCAAAGCTGAGACGGGATTGGGTCACATAGCATGAGGCTGAAATTCATATATGATCTATCAAATAAAGAAATAACAATTGTGATTATTAAACTAATACGACAAAAGGAGCACCAAAATACATATGTAAATTTGTTTTGGCAGCACAAAACGGAGCAAAACACATATATGTTTCTTAAAAAAAACTAACAGCAGTAAGAAGAGCAGTACATATTAGAATCTGGTATTCCCCTGTTTAGCAAAGGTGTTTCCCTGCAAAAGCGATATATTTTCGTACAGTGTAATGACAATTACTAATGAGGTAGCACAGATTACTTAGCTTATCGTTTTAACTCTCCAAAAGCTGAGACGGGATTGGGTCAGATAGCAGCTTAGTACTCCCTCCGTTCCTAATTATAGGTCGTTTGACTTTTTTGACACCAAGTTTGACCGGCTCGTCTTATTCAAAAAATTTCGGAATTATTATTTATTTTTACTATGATTTCGTTTAGCATATAATATACTTTAAGTATGAGTTGGAATTTTTTGAATTTTTGCAAATTTTTTGAATAAGACGAGCCGGTCAAACTTAGTGTCAAAAAAGTCAAACGACCTATAATTTGGGACGGAGGGAGTACGTCACTGTATAGTCTGACTTGTTTGATTTTTCATCGCATCTGGACGCTGAAAAGGTCTACATAGTACCACTGGCACTGAAAAGGATTAATCAAGTAATTAGTGACAGAAAGATGCTGAGAAAAAGATGGAAAAAAAATAATTCGAAAAGGGTGCCGCCTCGCGGTTGGTCGTGCCGCCGCCCAGTCCGCGCGCTTGCGCGTTGCGTCGAGTTCCCGTCGCCCCGCCGTGCTGTGCCATGTGTCGCCACCGGCCGCCGCCAAGTGTCGTCGCGCCGTCGTCTCCTGCCCGTCGCAGCCAAGCTTTGCCACCGTGTGTCACCGCCTGTGCAGCCCACTGCGCCGGACCGGCCGGTTCGGTCGGTTTGGCCTGGTTAACCGGTTTATTTATTTTCAGCTTTTCTGATTTTCCTAAAACTTTCAAGATTTGTTTAGGAAGCATCCGAACTCCAAATTGGATGATTTCAGAGCGATTATTTTTCATAATTTGCCTAGAATTTTATATATTTAATTAGGATATATGTACTATGGTGAATTGTGCTGTTCTTATGCATTTTCTTTTTCGTGTAGACCGTCCGTGCTTCCGTTGCTCGACGTTGTTTCCGGAGGTTCCAGAAGGAGGCAAGGCAAGATAGTTGCATCTTGCTCTTCTAATTTGCAAAACTCAACCATTTAATTGTTTTAATTACTTTTCTCATGCATAAAATAATGGGAGGGAATTAGAACCTATATATTCACACTACGTCATTGACCTTGTGAATTGAACCTGTTTATTGTTGCCTTAGTTATTTCTTAGCCTATCCTTGTGCATAGTTGCTAGCGCTCGTGGGTTATTAGTTGTTAGGTTATTCATCACTTATTTATTAATCTTGTGACTTGGTATATTTGGAGCTGCTGAGTTGCTTAGTAACCTAATCAACTAAAACCTACGTAGCGTGTGTTGGCTAAAGGTGGCAAGTCGGGTGGTTTTGTGGATTGAGGATTGTGGTGGAGGTAGTCACCTTGGTCTAAGGACCCTTGTCGTATGCTTATCCGTCCAAACCATACAAGCGCAACCATAAGTGCTAACTTTAGTATGTCGGTCAACATGTGCTAGTCTTGGCTTAGTAGTTAGGGAAAACTGTTAACACACTTAACCTTGAAAAGATCGGGCTGTGGTCCGTGGGCTCAAGAGAGGGACCCGTAGTGTCGAATCCTTAGAGGGGGATCGGTGTTAACAGAAGAAACTAATGAATCGCCTTGTATTGTTACTTGGTCTAGGCTCCTAAGGAAGAGCTAAGACGCAAAAGTACCACTCGGCATATGGGTAAAGTGTGCTACACTCTGCAGAGTTGAAAACTATCATGATAGCCATTTCCATGGTTATAGGAGGGGAGGAAGGTCGTACATGGTAGTCTCATGTGTTTAATAATAACCTGATGGGTTGGTTTTGTTTTGAGTATTCGAGGCTTGTGCAGTTTTACGGAGGGGCTTTCGAAGCCGAGCTCTGTTCTTATCTTGGGAATCTATTCATCTTTATTAATTGTTCAACAAATGTTTTCACAGCATTTTAATTAATATTGACTAGAATAGGTGTTTATGCAAATTAGCCATCATGTTCTTGTTATACCCGTGCATTCATATATAAGGATTCTTGCTGGGTAGCCATGTACTCACTATACAAACCACGGATATATTTGTTCAGGAGAAGACTCGGTCCCGTTTTGTCAGCAGGATCATGAGGATTCTGTGCCGGACTTTGCTGAATATTAGCTATCGCTGAAGGATCGGATTAGAGAGCATCGTCATATTTTATTCTTGCATATCATTTGGATTTCCGCTACTCTGAATATTATTACTATATGGATTTATGAAAACTATTGTAATAAGTGGTTGTGGTACAATAACTTTTGCATCGTTATAATATTTTCTTAGTTATGATGATTGTGTTGTGATGCTCGACCTAAGCGCTCATGAGTTGCTAGCACTGATCGCTAGGACTAGCAATGGATCATGGGTAGATCTCGGTGAAGCCGGTGTTGTGACAAGTATTGAAATACCTAATTTACCCTTGTGAAACACCAATTTTCTTTTCTTAAACATTTTTCCTGATTTTCCCTAATGTTTGATTACTCAAACATCTCTAATGTTGCATCAAATAATTTTCAATGTTGCATCAGATAATTTTCAATGTTGTAGTGCTCTAATTCAACCATGTAGATGGCTTTTACTTGAATGTTTTAGTGTGTTAATTCAAATGTTGTAGCAACTACTTTTCAATGTTGTGTTGTTCTAATTCAAATATTGCGGCAGCTACTTTTCAAGGTTTGTAGCGCTCTAATTTAAATGTTTTAGCCGCATTTCATTTAACATGCTACAACATTTTGGTTTTCAAATACCGCATCATTTGGTTTAACATATTACAACATTTTGGTTTAATACACTATAACATTTGGTTTAACAAACTATAACAACATCCAATCTAGTGCAACATTTGCTTTAAAATACTGCAATAATTTTTTTTGCCATATTTGGTTTTAAATATTACAGTATTTTTGTTTAACACACTACAACATCATTCGATTTGGTGCAGTAGTTGGTCACTGCAACATTTTGATCATTTTGTTGTAAAATTTGGTTTAAAACACCTAAGGATTCCACCCGGAGAAGAAGATGATCATTTGATTCCACAAAACACATGCATGTATATATGTTTCTGCATTTTTTTCCCACTCCATACCAACAAAATTCCTTGAAACAAATTTAAGATCTTCCCTATATAACAAAAGGTTTTGGCCTTTGCATCACGCAATGTACACGGTTGACAAAAATAAGGTAAAGGTAAATAACAGCACCAATCCGTAAGTAGACTGAACTACAATATAAACAACACATGAACCAATTACTTATAAGTATATATTCATGATCCATGAAGTCCATGGTGACAACCTCTAATGGTTGGCACGCTTCACTACTACGGTCATGCTCATTCATGCATTCTCATCACTAGCGGATGAGTCAAAAACCATAAAAGAAACCCGCCCCATCCCACCCCGTGCGTCACATTGAAAAACCATGAGTGATGACAATTAATAATAACAAATTATCACTGCTAGTTTTTTTAAAAAAACCGTTGGTGATATTTTTAGTGGCAGGTTCATAAACGACCTGCCAATGATACTAAAAAATATTTTCACTACCGGTTTTTTAACGAAATGGTCATTTATAGGGTATTATCACTGATGGTTCTAGATAAAAACCACCGATGATACTATTTTTTACAAATTTCTCTATCTTTAAAATTTCATAACTTATTCATATGAGTTTGGGTGGAAACAAACTTTATATGTAAGTTGTAGCTATCAAAAATATCTACAACTTGAAGTTGGCATCTTTTCCATTTGAAACAGTTTAGATGCTTAAATATACTTTACAATGTTAAAAAAATTATAATTTATTCAAACAAAGTTATATTGAAATAATATATACATACAAATTGTAGCTCTCAATAATATATACAATTTTTTAGTTGAATAATTTAAATATGATGACATTTAGATGGTCGAAAAGTTTTTTAAAGATTTATAAACAAGGTTGGATTAAATGATATGCATCCTTTATTGGTTAAAATAGTGCACGGGTGAGATGGTTAGTTGGATTATGTTAGAATGAAGAGGTCATTAGTTCAAGTCCTAATATTACATACCTCACAAAAAACACATTACGATTGCTAATATGGTGGTAGATGGTGTGGGCGGTGCCTAGGTGGCCTTAAAATATTTTTTTTGGTAGATGGTGTGGGTGGTGCCAAGGTGGGTTTAAAATATTTTTTAAACCATTTATTACCGTCAGTGATGATAGTTCCGAACCGTTAGTGTTATCATTTTCTATAACAGTGCATTCAGAATCCGCCTCTTCCATCGCCCCTTTATAGCAGTATCCAATACTGCGACTAATAGACTCATCTGAAAAAATGGCCCGTAGAACAGTTATATTTTGTCATTTGTCAAATAGCACTTTATGGAATTATGGTACACATTGTCAAATATACTATGGTGGTAGTATAGTTCAGATATTATCGTCCATTCAGAAAGTTTTCCATACAAAACATATACTAGCAATATAGAATAAATACTGCCATAGTAGTATAAAATAATAATTCAATCAAAATTATTAAATCAAAATGAATGGACTGTTCATAAACTAATATGTATCGTAAAAATTTCTCTTGCCAAAGTATCACATCAATTCGACAAAACCAAATAACGCAACACAGAGCGGCCCAACCGAACACGATTTTGTTTCCATTTTTTAACCACAGTCCCAAACACTAGTCACCTCTCAAATGCGTGAAACTCCGAGGAAACTTCAAACCTAGAAATTATTCTGACTACCTATCAGTCGTTTAATTGTAATTACGAAAACAACATTTCTAACACCCTTTCATGCTTGCAAAGATTATCTTATAGTTAATATTACTCATCTGTCTGGATGATTAATGGAAGCTGTCGCTAATAGAATATGATTAATTAATGAAAAAGATATCCAGATCTTGAGATGGATCTCCAGATGATTAGATTACTCAATGTACGTACACGCACAGATTTGTACGAATTAATATAGTACGTGGAAGCGGGGACCATTTAGATTTGCACTCCACAAAGCTCCAAACCAGCATATCTGCATGGAGTATGGTACTGTAAGAGACACTGTTGACACTGACACACACATATATCACACATGCGACACTACTCAGCGCTGTACGTAAGTGTTGATTAGTTATTCAACGTCTCGCTCGGAGCCTATAGTCTAGTGGGTGGCTCGCCACAATTTTGGAATAATTTTCATTTCGTTTAACCGACGACAGTGGAAAAAACGATCAAGCGCGTGACTAAAAGCCATCAAACCTGTAATTGCATGGTGCCTAGAAATGACGAGAAAGAAGGTATACTAGCATGTGTGAATGCATTCATTAGGCATGCAAACTTTTCTTTATTTTTTTTGTCATATTTTTTATCAGAAGAACAAATCAACAAATGGTTTTTGTCATTGTATTTGCTATATATTTTTACTAACAAAAAAACCAAACTTCATAAACATTCACAAAAATTATAATTGATGGTCGAGATAAATATATCATTGAAACGAAAAAAAACTATAAAGTATATTCATAAATACAATCTCCACCAAGGAAAAAGATAAATTGTATGAAAAACTATTCACAAATATGCCATAAACTATTGAGAAACGTAAAAAAAACTGTCCACAAATTGAATGCCATTAATATATCTGTATCCATAAAAAACTGTACTAATTGAGTAAAAACGATATACAAACCCTGAAAAACTATAAGAAAGACTATAGGCGGTGGAGCGTCTGCGGCAAGTCGTCGGGGGATGCGTGGCCGCCGGAAGGCTGTGCAGGGTGCAAGAGGGGATGGGGCGAGGTGGCGCCGGTAGGCGAGGAGGTCGCCGACTCGCCGCCGTGTAGTGTGATCAACCATCGGAGCATCATGGTCCACGCCGCCGCCGTCAAGGTTGGCAAGGGCGGGGCGAAGCACCGGGACAGGGCAGGCTAGGAGCTAGGTGGGGCGCCAGCTTCGACAAACGTAGCGCAGGTGTCGATGGGGCGGCACCGACAGCGATGGGACAAGGTCGCGCGCGCGTCACAGGCAACGAGGCAACACCGGTGTCGATAGGACGGGGCGGGCTTTGCCGTTATCAGGGCTGCACGGGCGGCAACTGGGTGGCCCAAGCATTGTCAGCGATAGGATCGCCTTGATCTCCTAAGCCGCGGCGCCAATCGGGATCTGGGATTGAGAAACTAGAAATTAATTAGTGGTTTAAATCCTAAAATCATGGGGATTTTAATGCCTAATATTGAAGGGACCCTCTATTTATCTGTCGATTGGTTTTTTCCCTACCCATCAGTCGATTTCCTGGGCCGTTGGATCTCAATCCAACGTCCAGATCAGCCCCTGGGTTCCTCTCCCACTCTCTCTCTTACTTCCCCTTTTTCCCCTCCTCTCCACCGCCCCTTGACCCCGACTGTCTCTGCTCCGCGCTCCTCCTCCTCCCCTGCCGCCTCCGCCGCCGCCCGCGGCCGGCGCCTAGCCGCCCCGCCGCCCGACCTCCCGCCGCCGACGCTGCCCCACCCAACCTAACCCGGTCGTCGCCTTCACCCCCTGTCACCGCCGCCCCAACCGCCTTCCTCTCCCCACGTGTTTTTTCGTCGGCCCGAATAAAATTCGTCGGCCAAAAAACAACCGATGAAATTATATACATAATTTCGTCGGCTTCCGTAAACCGATGCAATTATATCCATAATTTCCTCGGTTTTTTGGGCCCGACGAAACTTTAATGACAATTTCATCGGCCTGACGAGCCGACGAAATTACATTTGGAAAAATCCGCAGACCATATTCCCAAAGGGTATTTTCGTCGGCCTGGGCCGATGAAAATAATTTTAGAAAATCTTTTTTATTTATTTTCGTCGACCTGGGCCGATGAAAATAATTTAAATATTTTTTATTATTGAAAAATCGCCAGGCCATATTCCTAAAGGGTATTTTCGTCGGCCTGGGCCGATGAAAATAATTTTAGAAAATCCTTTTTTATTTATTTTCATCGGCCTGGGGCTCTGAAAAACTATAACGAAAGACTATAGGCGGTGGAGCGTCTGCGACAAGTTGTCGGGGGATGCGTGGCTGCCGAAAGGCCGTGCAGGGTGCAAGAGGGGATGGGGCGAGGTGGCGCCGGTAGGCGAGGAGGTCGTCGACTCGCCGCCATGTTGTGTGGCCAGCCATCGGAGCATCACGGTCCACGCCGCCGCCGTCAAGGTTGGCGAGGGCGGGGAGAAGCACCGGGACAGGGCAGGCTAGGAGGTGCGTGCGTCACAGGCAACGAGGCAATACCGGTGTCGATAGGACGGGGCAGGCTTTGCCGTCATCAGGGCTGCACGGGCGGCGACTGGGTGGCCCAAGCATCGTCAGCGACAGGATCGCCTTGATCTCCTAAGCCGCGGCGCCAGTCGCCGTTTTTGGATCTGGGATTGAGAAACTAGAAAGTAATTAGTGGTTTAAATCCCAAAATCATGGGGATTTTAATGCCTAATATTGAAGGCACCCTCTATTTATCAATCGACCGGTTTTTTCCCTATCCATCAGTCGATTTTCTGGGCCGTTGGATCTCAATCCAACGTCCAGATCAGCCCCCGCGTCCCTCCCCCACTCTCTCTCTTACTTCCCCTTTTCCCCTCCCCTCCACCGCCCCTCGACCCCGACTGTCTCTGCTCCGCGCTCCTCCTCCTCCTCCCCCGCCGCCTCTGCCGGTGCTCGCGGCCGGCGCCCCGAACCCCACCGAAACCCTAACCTGAATCCATCGCAGCGCAACGGCGGGAGAGGAGGAGGTCGCCGGAGGGGAGGAAGCCGGCGGCGGGAGGTCCCAGAGCGGATGAAACCGACGGCGCGCGGGTAAGTGAGAAGTTGACTGAAATCCCTTCGGATTTCACTCGACTGATGATTAGCAATTCCTTATATTGAATGGGAAAGGAAGAACGTGGACGTGGTTTGACTCAAACTGCTGGTTTCAAAACTGATCGCGGGCGACATGTATATATATTATTTTCACAAGGGAGGGAGGATGGGGCCTCCATGGCACCATCAATGATCGCCAGATGAGTTGCTGCTGCTCTGTCACGTACTGTTCATCGTCGACACTCCCTCTGCTACAGGGTGCGCGTGAAGGTGACGTTCTCAATTACATACAGGGAATTCCCTCTGTATAATTTGTCGGTTTCATGGACCAGGTACGATGGTGCAGGGTGTAAAGCATGTATCATGTCCCAAAGTTTAACAGATCAACAGCAGCTCAAGCTGAGCCGAGCCATATGATTCATTGATTTCGTTCTGATCGATCCCAATAATAATCTTACACATGCATGGATCCAAAGCATATATATGCTCGGATACACATATAGCATGCACAGCATAGCATGAACAGACAGATGCCCGTGAATGGTTTATTTTCGGAACTTCCTTTCCCTCTCTCTTTTTTTTACGTTCGCTTCCATAGATGATTGAGCCATATTTGCAGGAGATTGTCATTGTGGAATTGGAATTGGGTTCCGTTAATTTTGATCAGTCGTCGAGCTTGCATTGCAATGCACAGTGAGAGTGAGCAGCAGCTAACGAAAAGACAGTTAAGGCTGGCCGGCTGGAGAAGATTTGACAGGAGAATCTGCAAAAGCAAGGGCAGCTAAACATTTCATTCAGCAGCTTTGACCTTGATTGTACTCATATATTCTCCCCCAGTCCCATGTCCACTGCAGATACCTAGCTTTCAATCTGCTAATCTATAGGACAGATCCGATTCGATTGATGGTAATTCCTTCTCCAGGTCTCAATCTCCTTGGATTGACTATTATTTTATATATGTATGTGTGTATAATAGCAAAGAAAAATGCAAAGCAACTCCTGATGCGAAGATAAGTATATTTTAAATGAAAAACACCCAGTTTCTACCAGCGGTGTTGTCGGTGGAATAATGCAAAGCAACTCCTGTTGCAAAGATGAGTGGGCAATTATACACCTGAGCCCCTGCACCTCCATGCAAAGCTAGGAATCCTTCTTAATTTCCATCTAATCACATGCAAAGTAATAGGGACGCGGCTCCCATATCCCACCTAAATATTATTCACCAAAGAACTAATGCTCCTCGATCGCACGGGCAGCTTTAGGATTGGCCAAAACAATCTTCACGGTGGAATCAATCAGCAACACAAAAAGAAGATCTTAAATTATTCACACGCATGATCTCACAATCTTATAATCTTTATACAATAACGATTTTCTATTTCAACTTTAGAGATCTTAAAGATCATTAGTGAATGGCCAAATATATTTATAATGGAAAAAGATCATTAGGGAAATTGATAAAAGAGTCAAATCCATCACCTGCATTAATAGGAAAAGATCTACAAATATTAATGTGAATTGATTCTAGAGGAAAACTAAACAACAGGTATCCTTGGTATCCTTCTCAGCGTCCTAGTTAAAAGACAAAGGAAGATCTAGAAACAAAATTCATGGGGCGCTCTACATGACACATAAGATAGGGATGATAATCGGGTCGAATACCTCTGAGTAAACCTCCCTCAAACCCAAATGCAAAACCCGAATTATACGCCCGAAACCGAACCTGAACTGCTACATGGGCCCAAACCCATGCCATGCCCATACCCAAATCAGAACAGGTACCCAAATCAAAAAATGCCTCTTGCCTTCGAGGAAGCAGCACACGACATTGTGTCACCATGGAGGACCATCAAGTAGACCTGATCTTCCGGGTTTCAGGCCGAACATGGAAAATCCCGGTCCCATGGGACCAAGCCCGAGCCCGGCCCAACCCGACGCTTCGGGCCCGAGCCCGGCCCGAAGCCCAAAAGCCAAGCCACGGCTTAACGTGCGTTTTTCCTAGGCTCGAGCCTAGCCCGGCCCGGCGGTCATGCTTCAGACCGAGGCCCGAGGCCGGCCTAATGCATAGGTCGGGCTTTTTTGGGTTGGGTCAGGCCAGGCTGCCCTTGAACAGGCCTGCCATCAAGGCACTAATACCAACGCCAGCGAGGTGCGGGAGTAGAGAAGGTAGCAACACCATTCTCTCGTTCAGGCGATTCGTCGTTGGAGCAGGCAGGCAGGCAGCGACGTCGGCTAGATCAACTAGGTGGCGGCACCGGAGTAGGCAGGAAACGACGGCCTTTTTAGATCTGGAGTAGAGGGGGCGGTGCCGGAGTAGGCAGGTGGCGGCGTTGGATGGCCACCGGCCGAAGTAGGTAGGTGGTGGCGCCGGAGTAGGTAGGAGCAGGAGGCGCCGTTTGAATCGCCTCTCAGATTTGAAGAGGGACTGAGGGAGGGGTAACTCGGCTCGGTGACGGCTAAGGTTAGCCAGCCCATGGATGGATTAGTTTTATATGACACCATGTATGGCCCATTTGTTAGGTTTTTTAAATTTTTATTCATGTTTCGGGTATCCATGGGTACCCATGAATGTAAAAATAGATCCGAACTTGAACCCAAAATCTAATACCCATGGGTCTTGAATGAAACCAATACCCATGCCTATCGAGTCGGGTACCCATGGGTACCTAAACCAATGGGTAATTTTGCCATCCCTGGCATCTAGCGTATCCCATGATGAGTGTCCACCTACAATCAACCAGTAGGTAACTGGTAGTTAGTATGTTCCCTTTTTTAATTTAATATTCACAATTTCATGCACATACATACATACATACATACATACATACATACATACATACATACATACATACATACATACACACACACACACACAAAAATACACACACATACAAATTATGTTAATGCAAAACAAAAGTTATAATTCATCTAAAATCTAGATCTAGCTTCCTATACTTGTTTTTCATAATTTTTGTTTTTAAATATTTTAGCTTATTTTGAATTATAAACATTTTGCTTTAAGATGCCTAGGACTTATGATATACGTTTGACGATACCCCATACTTATATATGATACTTATCAAATGAACTAGGTTTCGATTTCATTAATTTATTTCCTTTTTCATTCAACTTGTTATGCTCAAGTTGAATTACTAGTAGATGATGCATCCCATACTTGACCAGATATTTGATGATACCTAATCCTTGACTCATACCTCAAGACTCAATGCTACGCTTGATAATCGACCTGATGCCCCTAACATAATACCCCCGATGCTAGATGATATCTTATGACAATATTACAATATTCAAGACAAACATTATTACAATTAGGCTTAATAATACGTTTAATATTTCCAAATTACCTTCAAATTCATCATCATCTAATAGAGAAACAAAAATGAGATTCTTCAATATAGCAGGAATATAAGTAAACTATGCTATTCAGTCGAAGGGTAGAACCTCCCCTCACTACAGCGATCTAGATCAGTGTCGTCAGCCAATACGGACGACAGAAGGCCCAATACCAACAACATAACTAAGCTGACGACATTGTGCACGTTTCCTATGGCTTCCACGTGAGCTTCCTGTCCATTGCAAACTCAAGACTTAGTTCCCCGTTTCAAAGCTTCCTCGCGGTAATTAGACATCACCTTTTTGGCAATCTATTTTAGAGCCGTTGTAATTCTTCATCACATTCACATCCTGCTTATGGAAATGGCATTTATAAGGTCTGCATTAGAATTCGCGTTGGGCTTTTTGGGATCTTATTTGCTTGCTTAGAGTTAGGCGATAAGCAAAATTAACCTTTTCCTATGCTTCGATTTGTCTTTGGCCTTTCTTTTCCATGAGGTCAATTGGGTAAGGTGAGCAAAATCTTTACCCTCGTTCTTGATGCTTGAGCTTGATGAAGACCTTAGTTTTCCTCGCCAAGGTCCTCCCAGAGACGCGATATATTCAGCCTTCAAACTATTGAAAACACTCTAGATTGGAAGAGATTGGATTTAGGGGCTAGTTGCTATCATAGACGCGATTAGACGCCGGTGTCTAGGTTGCGCCCTCTTATTTATTTACAGTGGTAAGTGATCTAGGACCAACCATTTTGCATAACCTCCCAATCACAGGCGCAATTGCTAATCAACCATTAATGGTCATCTTATCACTTAATTACTCCCTCCGCCCAAATATATAGGGCGCATAAGTTTTTTTGAGTTGTCCCATAATATAGGGCGTCTTTCCATTATTTCCTTGGTAAAGACGAGCGATTAACTCATAGTTAAGCTATTCACACTATAAAGTGCAAGCTTTTGTTAGCTTTAGCTATTAAAGCTATTAATTAAGTGCATGGGAAGGAGATGCATGCTTCGAGTAACGAAATAATTAAAAATGATTTACACTCTTAAACACCATTTCTTGGTCTTGATGAAAATTTTTATACGCCCTATATTTAGAAGTCAGTCTGGGATTCAAATTTTGTCCCAAAAAAAAAGTCATTCTGGGATAATAAATGCTAGATTCCCCTCCCACCATTATAAAATACCTATAGATTCCCCTCCCACCACCAACTTTTCATCCAACTATAGCTAATAAATAGGGGCATCCAAGTCATTTCACCTCTTAGATAATTTGAATGTTTGAATCCCAGAATGACTTCTTTTTTGGGACGGAGGGAGTATCACTCAAGACATAGGATGAGCTAGTTAGTTGCGGACATTGTGAAGCAAATGATCGATACACTCCATATGTTTGGTGTTCACCAATCCATCTTCCATTAATTATTGACCACTTTGACACTACATACCTAGTTCTATATACGTAGGATTGTGATTTCTTTTTTGGTTTAAGATAGCCTGCGGGTGAAGTGACTAGAAATACGTTATGTTCGCTCTATTTGCAGGTTGTGATCTATCTTGTGTAACTCTTCACACTATCTTTAGTCAATTATTGTGAATCGAGATTTATTATGAGTTTTTTGTTTTCTTTTTTAAAAAAATGATCCCTGGCCATGTGCCTAGCCAATGGTCATGCCTTCGCTCACATTCCGCTTCAACTTTGGGTGGTCACTGATAACCAATCTTGATCTGACCACGGACAGATGGGGCCCTGCCTCCGCACTTTGCCATTCTTTGTCCCCTTCTTATTTCTCTCCCCCATTCCCCTCCCCCGCCCTCCCTCCCATCTATGACTAATTTCGGCTTGGCCGCCGACCCATGGGACCACATCCGCGTGCCATAAAAGGCACTTGGGACACCTATTGTAAGGGATGAAGGTCGTTGGTCGACGTCAGAGAATGTACAATGGTTGAGACAACAGTCATGTCTAACCATTGCTATGTCAATCATAGAGATGACTTAGAGACAACTCATACAATGTTAGAGATGGTTTAGAAACAGCAGCACATTTTTTATGCCACTTAATCACACACAAGATTTCTTAATTCGTGTGTAAAGTCATCTATTGCATTGGAGACGGCTCAACTCTCTATGCGCACACTCTCTCTCTTTTACCTCATTATCTATCATAGCTTTATGGCAAACCTTGTAGACGGTTTAGAGACAACTAACGTGTACCATTGTACATGCTCTCCAGAACAAGGGAAGGACCGCGTGCGCCAAAATTTGAAGAAGCAAAGGGTTTTCTGAATAAAAAAAATTATGCATGGAGGATCTCGAAGCAAAATCCACATCATAGATAGTGCAAAAGCGCAGACGACGCACTGAAGAAGTGAAGAGTGATGCACGCTGAGCGAATGGGATTGGGATTGGGCAATCATGCATGCAAAAGCAATCTCTTGTTATGTTATGCGCGGTCATGGTATTGGTTGATAACACGCACGCAAGCACTGTGGAGCTGCTTTGTCGCCCTCGCGGACATGTAACTAGTGCATTCAACGGAAAAGAGTAAATTACACTGTTGCCCCTTAAAGTTGATCGAAAATCTCACTTAGCCCCCTAAACTTTGTTTTGTCCGCCGCGGCCCCTTAAAGTTGTTTCCGGGTGTCACGCAGGCTATTTTTTTCAGCACCCAAAGCCAACTTCCGGGGGTTGTGGTGTAACAAAATCCAACTTTCTGGGGCTTTGTGACACCAGGAAACAACTTTAAGGGGCCACAGCGGGCAAAACAAAGTTTAGGGGGCTAAGTGAGATTTTCGTCCAACTTTAAGGGGCAACAGTGTAATTTACTCAACGGAAAATTAATTTCCAAAACGAAATTTAAGGGATTAGGGGGGTGAGTACGTATATGGTGTTGGAATTAATTAAGATTAGACGTGCACAGATTAATTTGCTAGCCAAGCTACGACACCAGCAAAGCCACCTCCTGCTGCTTCTGCTTCCTGTCGCTGTCCTGCTCCACCTCCAGCTCCAGCTCCATGCCGCTGCCGCCGCCGCCGCCGCCGTCGAGGTCGAAGCAGCAGTGCTCGAACCTGTCGGCGGCCGCCTGCGGGACGGAGACGAGCACGGTGACGGCGGCGGGGTCGCCGGTGACGGGGGCGAACACGCAGTAGATCTCGCTGGTGAGCGGGCCCATGTGCGCCGGCGTGCCGGCGCCGAAGTCGAGGTCCTCCAGGCCGAGGCGCGTCCACGCGGAGATGACGAGGCTGGCGGACAGGTCGGGCTTGCGGCCGCGGCGCTCCTGGAGCAGGTCGACCATGGAGCGCACGTAGCCGTCGTCGATGCAGGCCTTCGCCTCCTGCACCAGCCTGGCGGCGTGCCGCGCGCCCGACGGCGCCACCAGCTGCGCCGCCGCCGACTCCGCGCACCCCAGCACGAAGGCGTTCCCGTAGTACCCGCTCGGGAGCTCCGGCTTGACGCGCCGCCGCACGTTCACGGAGAAGAGCAGCTTCACGCGCAGCCCCGCCGCCGGCTCCAGGCACCGCACCCACGCGCGCCACACCTGCGCCGCCAGCGCCTCGAACGACGTGCAACACCTGAGCGCCGGCGCGCACTGCTTCTTCAGGTGCGCCAACTGCGCCGCTGTGAAGGTCAGCGACACCGGCGCCAGCGGCTGCCCCAGCAGCTGGGCAAGGAGCGGTGCGCCGCCGCCGCCGCCGTTGTACTCCGGGTGCGTGAAGGCCACGCGCGGGGGGCAGCGCGGCCGCAGCGCGCGGCGGTCGTGCACCACGGGGTCGCCGGCGGCGGCAGACCTGGCGGCGCGCGCCCAGGCGTGGAGGAACTGCGCGCTGCCGACGCCGTCGCAGAGGCAGTGGTTGATGGCGGTGCACAGGACCATGCCGCCGCACCCGAGCTGGGTCACCTGCAATGCCATCGCCATCAATCGCTTGCAGTTGCACTGCAACGCCTCAGCTCTCTTCTTCATGCATCCATCAAGAAAATAAAAATCGAATCTTGAAACTGCACTGCACACCGACTGCAGTGCTACTAGTTAATAATCGAGAAACTTCACTGGGTAGGAGTAGAAAGCAATCTGCACCCCAAAGTTAATTATTACCGTTCTTTTGCTGATCTGAACGGCTGAATAGTTGAACGGCTGAAATGACTGAATTTCGAGAGCTTCTCGAGGTAGTCTCGAGATTTGGTTCCATTTCATTTGACTTGTTTTTTAAAGCATTAGAACCCACCTTCGAAACAACGAAAAAACAAACCCAAAAAAACTCAAAGCATATGTCTTTTCAGAACGTAGATAAGTCGTTAAGCTGTTAAGCCGTTAAGCTGAAAAGAACTGGGCACTTAGCGGCTTAGTTACAAACAGCTCGAATTGGAAAGCTAAAAACTCTGCTCATAGCTAAAGCAGAGTGTAATTTGAGGATTCTGGGTTGATTTGCTAAGCTTTGATTATATCTGATGATGCTGATCGATCCAGCGTAGCGTGCACATATGCATGCATTGGCGCTTTGGCATAGGAAGAATGTGCATGCATGATGAGATGGGCAAAGATACAGCCTACGCATGACCATATGCCTCCCTACAAAGGCCGGCACTCGTATAAAGATGAAAGCTTTATTATTTCTTTTGAGAAAGGCTCCGGCCTCCTAACCCTATCTCTTTTGCTTTTGCAGAAGGGGGCACACCACTTGACAATATCAATTGTTCATATCAGCTACATATCTAGTAAGTATTAAGCATTGTCGAATAGAGAATTGTACCGTGTATATTGTTGTCATTGACTCTACATGAGAAACAAAGGACATTATTACTCCCTCCGTTTCAAATTAAGTGTATTTCTAGCTTTTAAAATTTGTTACACAAAGAATGCATTTATAGCTTTTAGACTATTTGGATGGGACGTCCATTTGATTAATTAATTGATTTTTTTATTTTCAAAGGTGCATGCGCATTTGACTGCAGACTGTTTTTTCCTTTTCAATGTGCATGCTTTTTTAATTGTCTAAGTTTTTTCTTTTTAAAAGTTTGATTCATTAGGTGTTAGCAGCTTTAATTAGGACAGCTAGGTCATTTTCTTATGTCTACCAATCTATCTAAAAAATTTTAATAAATACTACATACACTTATTGTGGGTAGGAGGGAGTATTGTGCAAGGAGAAATTGTGTAGGAATGTAAGAACTTGCATGCAAATTAATTATCGTGGAGAGCCCAATCAGTGTCATTAATTAGGGCATGTACAATGGAGAGTCCATAGATGTCTTTTGGGCTTTGGCACATTCATTCATACAAAAAAGATAAGCATGTACAAAAGGCATGCACAAGAGCTTATATTCTATTCAATGCTACTCCTCTCTAATTCTGTCTAGAAGGTTGTGAAGAGTCGTCTCTTCACCACGAGCCTGACTCTAACTTTTTTCATTTTGCCCTATGCCATATCAGCGAAACATGTCCATGTCATTGTTAAGAGACCCCTATTAATTGCCCTGGTACATGCCCTTACATTGCATGCCCAACGATGTGCTGCAGTGAAGTAAAGGGAAGGAAATGATGACATTAATTAAGAGTAGAAAGCTCCATGGAGTACTAATTAGTGTGCGTGCGACACCAGCAAAAGGCAAATCACCACCACCACCAATCCCTCCCCTTGCCTTTAATTGTGGCTAGCTCTAGTACTCCATGCATCAACTTAACTTGCTACTCTGCTCAATTTGCTCCTACTAATTCTATCTCAACCAATCGATCCTTTTAGCGCGCATGCTCTTGTGATTAATATGAAAGTGAAAAGTGAAGATTACATATGAAAGAATTACGCCAGCTTAATTGGGAGTGCCGAACCGATGAGGATTTAATCTAAGAGCAGAGAAGATCAAATTAATTAAGCCGGCAGGGAAGCATATGCAGCTGCAGCATGCATGGAAGGTGATCAATGGAGTGACCTGGATGACGAGAGGGGGCACGGTGACGAAGGTGTGCGCGTCTAGCCTGTACAGCAGCTTCCTCCATGACTTGTGGGGTCTCACGCCGGCGCGCAGGAAGTCGCCGGCGGTGAGGCCCGGCAGGAAGGCCTCCACGAAGAGCGCCCCCTGGGCATTGCAGTCGACGACGAGCTTGCCGTCGCCGTCGCCGCCGCCGTCGCCGTCGTCGCTGGGGCGGAGCCTGCCGGCGAGGGGGTAGTAGTCGACGAGGGCGGTGGAGAGGGCGGCCCTGAGGGCGGCGGGGGGGACGGACGAGGCGGCGGGGAAGACGTAGAGGTACTTGATAGAGAAGCGGAGGAAGCGCTGGTCGTCGAGGCTGGAGAGGGGCAGGGTGCGCCGCGGCGTGGGGTGGCTGGGCCGCACCAGCGCCGGCGAGCTCCGGTACTCGCACTCGCCGGGAATCTCCATCGCCGGAGCCCCTCAACTCCTGCTTCCCGCCACCCGCGGCTGCACCTGCATCACTGCATGCTTCGATCACTTTCCTTCTTTAATTCCGAGGGTGCGCACCCTGCTTTATACTAACAGCATGCTGCACCGGCACTAAGTTTTGCTCACAAAAGAGGCTTAGCGATAATCGACACAACATTCATGTGGCTACGACACATGGACTCAAATACTCACTCCATTCAAGAATATAAGACACATTTTGATTCTAAAAAGTATTCTGATGGCATCTTTTATTACATATTATCAATTGCTATAAAATAATAATGTATTAAAAGCTATTCAAAGTGTAAATCTATTGATCCAACTTTTGTACACTAAAAATCTATATAATTAATTTGACCACTTATTAGTCGAAACTTACAAAGCTTGACTTTTTAGAATCAAAATATGCCTTTACTATATTCTAAACCGAGGGAGTAGTACTTTAGAACATATTGTCAAATACCCCCCCCCCCCCCCCACACCAAAAAACTCAAAAAATTAAAGGCAAACTCATGTACTAGACCACCACGGCGCCACCTTAGACCTCGCCATCCACGCTCGCCAGCATTGAAGCTTAGTCTACACGACGTGTTTGGAGCTTGTCTCCTATATACCAACATTGCTCTCGTAATCTGGTTGCAGTTAGCCTATGATGTCTGGTATTAATTGTGACCTTCCCTTGATGGCTCTACACGCAAAACAGGAATAGGAAAAGGAACAATGTTGTTAGGTGACATGGATGCCGCATCATGTTCTCTAAACCTCTCTCTCATAGTCACACACACCCCCTCCCTCATTGTGACTATCTCTCCCTCTCTCTCAAACTCTCCCTGATCATGAACCATGTCCACCATCTCCCTATCTTTTGCTCTACTCACCTCCATCTGCTCATCGCCAGCCCATTTGTCGATCATCATCTCGGTGTGTCACACTATGACATCGTGGACGTAACTCGCAAGCTTTGTTGTCCTGACTCCACACACCTCCTCAACACTGTCACCTACGCTATTGCCATGGCAAGGCTCTTCTAGAGCGATCAAGGCCACCAAGGATGTGCTCCATGAGTTGGTCACTGATAGGTCCCACCCCTTTCGGAAGATATGAGATAGGGTGCATGACGCGAGGCTGCAGGATGCAAGGATTGAGGACCCGTGAGCGCTAGAAGAAGCCATGCTATAGTCAGAACCTAGGAAGCTGGTGGAGCTAGTGGACAAGCTAGCTTCCCTATCCACATCTCTAATAACATGTAAGCGCAAATAGTTGCGTGTCGTAACCATGGTAGGGTTCACCAACCATCTCACATCTCTTCCCCTCCTACTCTCATTGTGGGAGATCATTGGCTAGCCCACACCTCCATCTCTTTCCCATTTTTGGACATGAAGGAGAAAGGTAGAGATAGCCATGGATTGAGACTTTGAGAGTGAGCGAAAGATAAAAATCCCTTAGAGAAATAAAGGTTCAATAATATGACGTGGACGCTGTCTGCCACATCACTCTCTATGTTTCACTCCTCAATCCTCCGAATTCCTCATGTAGCTAGGCACCAACGAGCTCTCCCACATTGTGACCAGGCAGCTAGGTAGCAACAACCAAAAAGCCATGGAGGCCTCCTCCCAACATGGGCTCCTCGGGAATGACAACCCCCGGCCGTCTCTCTCTCTCTCTCTCTCTCTCTCTCTCTCTCTCCACCCTCCCAACTCTTTCGTTATGGCTATGATGTGGTTGGACCCCGTTCCGTTTCAGGTACTCGTCGGGTTCGGGAATGGGTCTATGTTTGGACCCATGAACTACTTCTGGTCTGGGTCCAAGTCCAGGCCAGTCGGACCGCCCTAGGGGTATATATAGACCCGATTGCCATGCAAATTACTCTCCTTAATGATGACGACAACAATGTAGTGGGCCAGTGCCAGAGACCAAAAGTCGGCCTTACAACAGTGATTTTGGCCAAACAAAGGCCATACAATCTACTTTCATATGCACATCCATCCATAAAGATAGCCCCTTCTTGCTCTTATTCTTGTTTAGCGGATGATAAGGTTACAAGGAGGGACAAAAATGGCAAGCGTGCAGGGTGGCCATGCATTGGAAGGAGCTAGATGGAGAAAACGCATCCAAAACATTACCCGCACGCGTAGATGTTTCACTAATTTGTAATGTTGTACACTTGTACTAACGTTCTGAATGGCACAATTAAGTCCCCCTTGGTAAGAGGTTCGTATCAATGATTAGCATACTGACTAGGAATTTAAAGGGATGGGGTTGGCGTACTGGCAAGGGTAATGCAAGTGCAACCGGACTCAAGTACTCAAAATTCATTTCCATGTCCATCTCCATGTTTTGGTAGGTGTGAAACATGTGGCAAACAACAACCCAACAACTAGTCCTTTATGGGCCTCTATATATGTGGATATTAATTTAGGCCCAACAGCGACCACCAACTTAATTTTCTTGAATTTTTTTATTTATCAAAATAAATAAATAAATATTATTTTGATAAAATTTAATAAATAAATGCCTCTCGTTATTACATCCGGCAGGTTATTTTTATCCCTAGAAAAAGATTTTTGGGAAGAACAGATCCTCGTCCAACCAACATGCGGGATTTAAATTCCACCCAACCAACAGATGGGATTTTTTAGCTAGCAGTTTAACCTAAATCTCACTCGTCTTTTTTGTGGGTTATATAAAAACTGCCCATTAAATTGGCGGGATTTATAACTCGCCAGATAAAATGGAGAAGGATGTCTATTTATTTAATTTTAATAAATTGAATATTATTTAGTTATTTGGAGAAATAAAAAATATTAAAATTTTGAAAATTCTGATGTTCTTGCCCAGCTGCTTCTAAGGGCAGGTCTTCGATAAATTCCCAACTAGATCTCCGCCGTTCATGTGATCTAATAATTAGTTTCTCTCTTTCTCTCTCCCTGGATTTCGTTCTTTTTTTTTTTAGAGAGAAAGCAAGCCAGGTTATGGAGGCCCTCCTTTTTCGCTCAAAAGACAACAAAACTATACTGTTTGAAGTCATTTCTTCGAGACTTTACGTACATGACAAATCTTTTTTGCATGGTTTTTTTTTAAAAAAAAACTCGAAAGTACTTTAAATATATTTTTAGCTTTTTTTTTTCGTGCGTTCTTTTCAAGATCCATTTTACAGGCTTTAGGCCCAATCGAAGAGGGCCGTAAATTGGAGAGAAATTAAGCCTGCATCAGAGCATCCAGGTCCAACTCTCCTGCAGCCCGCTATCAGAATCACATGGATATAGAGGGATATGTACATTCGTAATTCATTACTATCATTTTTCTAGTAACTATATATAATAATAGTTTTTTTCTAGCTTATTCATTCCCGTATTTCCCTCCGACTCTTTGTTTATATATGTATGTGTGTGTGTGTGTGTGTGTGTGTGTGTGTGTGTGTGTGTGCAGCATCAGCACAAATGCATCGACCATGCATCATGCTAACCGCCATGCATCGTGCCATGAGCAATGTTGCCGAGTTACGTACGTTTTGCATATTCAGCATTAGTTAAAAGTAATCAATGCAAACCATAGTTTGGTTTTAATTCAAAGTGTTAGTAACGACAAGTAATCGGCGCCCGTGTTAGAACTGACACGTCAGAAAATAAAATGAATCTATATGGCGACTTCATTGATATACTATATAGTTTGTGAAAACCATTGGTCGATTATTAGATGTACGAATAAAATTTACATTGAAAAGAAAGCTAAAAAGAGTTTGAAACGGAGTAGTTAATGATACCCTAATTTTATGATATTCTTTCCCAGTGGCGGATCCAGGATTTGAACAAGCCCCGAGCACAATTCCACTAAATATAGTTGCTAGAGTAAATGATAAATGGTGTTCATAATAAATGTAGGATAAAAGTTGTTCAATTACACACCTTAATTAGATGTATTAAAAAGTGACATACTTCAAGATAAATTTGCTACTTCTAAATAATATAGTACCTTTTTTAAGACAGATTCGGTTATTCCAAGCCTAAGCCTTCATCAATAGTAGCAGTAACCATAGATCTTAAGCCTAGGAATTTTAAAAAAATCAATATTTCCGATATGAACAAATAACCAAGTTAATAGTAAGCAAAACTTAGAGCAAATATTTTTACATACCACTAGAAAGAGGTAGCTTCATCTTGCGGGTTCTCATATCTTGGAAGCATTTCAATATATTGCCATTTTCGATGCTCAAAAATACATGGGGGTATTTCCTATTACCAGGCCAAGCCCAGGGCACCAGCCCAGGGTGCCCTGGGCCTAAATCCGCCCCTGTTCTTTCCCATAATATGTGGATAACAATTTTATTAAAAAGAGGATTAACCCTATTTTTCATTGCATCAACAAAAATAAAAGGGAAACCATGTCTGCTTACATATTTCTAAACACATCTACTAGTTACATGTACCTATGACCACTTGCCCTTACTGCGCTCCCTCCTCCCTCCTTGGTGATTGTTCTTCGTTGCCGCATGCACCAGCGTGCACTCCCGCAGTTCTTCCCTTTTTCACTTTTCTTGCACCGCTCTCTGTTTCTTCTGCTTTCGCACGCACCTCGCGCTCTTGTCTTCTCCCCTTTTTTTCCGCCTCTGGTGAGAAACGGAGGATCGAACCCCCGATCAGTTGTGTCCCACACTCAGAACATAACTATTTGAGCAATGCCAAGATGTGGATAACATGCAAAACTGAATTACTGTGTTAAAAGTTAACTACTGATTTTGATTACATTCCATTACGTTCAAACTTCAACCATTTATTGTTTGAGCCATTCGGCCCCCAAACCGACCCGAGTGTAAATTATAATTAGGCCAATCTACGTGCACGAGTAGAATATCACCACCATACATTATACTAGAAATGTTGGCGCGTCCATGTGGCGCGCCCCATTCGATTGCTCGCATCGATGATGAATTAGTCTAAAAAGATAACTAATGTTTTTATTTTGATGATGTTCAAACCGATAGCCCATAAAGTGTGGAGACTAAAATTTTGAGGTTTTTGCAACAAAAGAACAATGAGTAGAGTAATGCAATAAAACATTTGTCAACTTGTTCTCTTTAAATTTTAAAAATTTTAGAAATGGCTACCCGTTTTTTGTGAATCTTAAGAATTTTAGAAATGGCTAAATATTTTTATAGACCCTTAGAACGAAATTTCATTCGTCCACATTATTCTTAATCCATTTTTAAAACCTATTTATCTTTAACGCTTAACTTTTTTAATGGGTCCTTATCATAAAACTATGGTTAATACTCCATATTTTGATGCATTCTTTTAAGTTTTTTGTTCTAAAACCTAAATATTTTTATGACCCTTACGATCAAACTATGGATCTATTTCGTAAAGGTTTGGCCTTAAATTTTTTTGAGTAAAATACACGTGCGGTGCCTAAACTATGAGTCGATTCTCATCTAGATCCCCAATCTATGAAATTGTAGTTTTGGGTCCCTAATCTTTTTAACTGGGTCCGTCCTGGACCAAACTTGCCATGTAACAACCCCATAGCTAACGTGGCGTTGACATGTCACGTAAAATAGTTTTAAAAAGGACGAAGTCATTAAATACATAAAAATACGTGGAAATCATTTTAAAAATCATTACAAATGAAAAATATTAAAATGTGGGAAAATTATTTTAAAAAACATAAAAAGGAAAAAAGAAAAAATTAAAAACATATAGAAAATATCAAAAGAATCATAAAAATACAGGAAAACATTAAAAAATGAGAAATCAATAAACAAATCATGGAAAATCATGAAAAAGCATTAACATATGAAAAATCATAAACATATTAAAAAGAAATATAAAATAGTGTGGTCTCCTCAAGTGTTACTTTTTCTATTTTTATGAATTTTCCTAATTGTTTTACTATTTCCTGTATTTTTAAGATTTTTTCTAAATTTGTAAGTAATTTATGTGACATGGACGGCCATGTCAGCACCACGTCAGCTTTAGGGCTGTAACATGACAGTTTTGGACCAGGTTGAACCTATTTAAAAGGATTAGGGACCCAAAACTGCATTTTCATAGATTGGGGATCTGGATGAGAATCGACTCATAGTTTAGGGACCGCCCGTGTATTTTACTCAATTTTGTTTGCCTCAAAAAAGTTAGAACGAAACGAAAGAATGTGTTGTTTTTAATTCATTTGTAAAGGTTTGGTTTCAAAAAAACTTTTGTAATTGGCAACAAAAGGTAGAGACCTTTTTTTAGTTTTACTTTTTTTTGCCATTGTACAAAAAGCTCAAAAAAAAGCTCAAAAATGGGGAAGGCTGCGGTTCGAACCCAGGACCTTCTGCTCTTTCCACAGCGGCCGCACCAACCGTGCTACGCAGCAAATGTGCCTTGCAAAGATAGAAGCGCTAGAAATAGAAGGGAAAAGAGGAAGGGGAAAAAATCTGAAAAAGGGCGCAGCGGTTGAGATCCTAGGATTCGAACCGCGGGCCAAGTGAGCAACCGATCCATTTTTTGGTGAATGAAATGGTTTTATATATAAAGCGTGAAAGAACGGCCGGTACTACCATTCGGGGTACCCAACCCTGACCAAAAACGGTAACAAAACGGCACGTAATTTTGATACCCGTCGGATACAAGTTCAGATTCAGGTACTACCCAGATTTTTTCTTTCGGATACGGGTCAGATATGAGACATGAGCAACCGGAGAAATACGGGTCAGTTTTGGGTATCTGTTCGGTAAAAAAAATTAGGTACCCGCACTAGAGCCGCCCTGCCGCCGAGCTCAGTCCTGCCAACCGCGCCAAAGCAACCCGGACACCAAGCATTGTCCACCGACCAGCCATAGAGCGTTGTTCGTGGGGCCCGGGTGAAGGATAAGGGACGCAGCGGTGCGCCGGACGCCCCGGTCGTGGAAGAGGCGGGGGCAGTGGGTCCAGAGGTGGCGGACCTCCCGGGAGTGGGCGCGGCTGATCCCGACCGGGGAGGCGGAGGGGCAAAGGATCTGGGGACGGTGGCCCTCTCAACAGCGGTGGCGACGATGGGACCTGAGGTGTAAGCCCCTAGAAGGCAGCAGTGGGCCGGGCCCGAGTGGAGGAGAAGGGGCGCGACGGCGTGGTGGAGGCCGACCAGCGGCAGGGACTAGCGGCGCTGTGGAAGCAATGGGGCCGGCAATGCGCGCCCGCGTCGAGCCAGCGGTGCAGTTGAGGGAGGCGCGACCGGGGTGCACCCGTGGAAGAAGGAAGATGCAGAGAGAGGGGGGAATTAAGATAAAGGAGGAAAAAAAAGAAAGACGAAGAGAGGGAGGAGGGAGAAAGAGAAAATAAAAAGGAGGAAAACAAGGAAAGGAGAATAGAGGGAGCGGCCAGGGTCAATCATCCGTCGCGGGCTTTACCAGTACTTCCCTCCTAGGGTTTTTCGTCGATGGTGGTGTTTTACATATGACCCGACCAAGTACCGGGAATCGTTTTCTACCCGTCCGTATAATTTTCAATACTCGTTTTCTACCCGACTGCAAATATCCATAACCGTAACCGTATCCGATTCGAGTTTGAGCTAACCGTATCCGACCCGATATCCAAAAAAAAATAAATTAGGATAGGATACGATATGGCATACTATCCGATCGTACCCGACCCGTTTTCACCCCTATCCACCGTATATTATATATGATGTATGATCTTACAACCTTTAGGTGACACCACCTGCGCCACAACGTACCGCTGAAGGAGACGGCCGGCCTGCCCCTGGTCGGGCCCCAACAGAGGGGGGGAAAGTCCAGCAAACATGAGAACGTGATTGATCGAGGCTGTCATGCAATGCAAACCCTTACACACACAACCATCTCTCTCTCTGCATGGCCTTGGCAAGCAAAGCAAAAGAGACTCATGCATGCCTACATATGCATGATGGGTCCATTAGCTCCTCGGAGCCAGATGCCTGCCTTCAGGCCTGCATGCCAAGCTTGCTATGCATACGCATATATTCTTGCCTAGCTAACTCATCACTGCCCAGATAGAGACTTACTCTCATGAACTGCATGCAATTTGCTAACGGTGGGGTACTTTCATTATCCATATAAAAATCGCCACCTTTGGATGTACAAGCAGATGTGCGTGGTTAGCTCACACAACATTTATCGGCAACCTTTTGATCAAAATTATCGTCAACTAAGGCCAAACAAAACATTTATAAGCATCCTAAAGAGGTCACCCGCAAACATGCGAGGGGATGCCTTGAAAACATGGCGCATGAAACCAAATGGTATTTTCTTGCCTCTTGCAAGCACTTCAACCCCCCCCCCCTCCTATAGGCGTAATAACTTCGTATAGCATACATTATACGAAGTTATACGAGGGTATCTGTTCGTTTCTCATTGGTTGGCAAGTAGGTTATTCGACATTACAATGTGAGAAGAGAGGAGTACTTAATTATTTACCCCTCCACCGTTATAATAAGCAAGTTTACATGTGAGATTTACAATGGGCACATGGTTATGACCTATCCCATGAGGGAAGCATCCGATGATGCATATCCTAACACATAGTGGGTCGTCCGACCTGTCCCTAGGTTTCTTGGCCTTCATCATGTCGATCTCCCCACTCTGGTGGTGACACCTCAATTCGCACCCTCCTCTCCTCCGATCAAAGGGAGGAGAGGAGCACGGTTGGTCCGCTCCTAGCGTTGTCCATACTTCGCTTTGATCAAGGGGGCATTCTATGAAGGGTACGTACCACCAATAAAAAAATAGATATTTTAAATGTATTTATATAAAAGAATACATATATAGGCATGCATGCACATATGATATGGCTAATTTGGACTTAATGTGGATGATTAATTGTTTAAGTTAGCATGCACTACATCAGAGCTTAAGCTAGCTATATAATATGACATTTGGTGGGGAGTCGTAGCATTTGCATGGAAAGCATATATTCCCCTCGGACCCCCTTTTGTCTTCTTGTAAGGACCTTTAGAAGAAAGTTTAGTCACTGTGAAAAGCATGGCATCCCAATTCCTAATACTCCTATATTTTAATCCATTTTCTGGCATCCCAACTCCTAATATATTTAATCCATCTCCTTACTAATCAATATGTAAGGTCGGTCCAATACTACCGCATTAAGGCCGGCACTTCTAATGCATTCTAGTCAACCACCTGTATGAGTGCCATAGGAGATGGCTAGTCAATAAGGCAAAGAGAAACGTATCATCTGTTATTAGAAGACAGATTCTATCTGGTTTTCAAGGCCAAATTAACTGTGGAAGTTAGCATTGATCGGAAGGAGATCACCATTTGTTAATTAATCCCTTCGCAAGGATCTAGTACGTGTGGTCGTGTTCCGTTTATTGGCCATGCACACGTGTTTTCTTGACGGATGCAGGAAGATCAAGTTTCAATTATATATTTTTTAGATAATGGAATAAAAATCCGGCATCTACATCGTGAGATGTACACAGCCAAGATCACAAAGAACGGTTCGACTTAAGACAAACAATCTTAAGACGAGCAAAATAAAAATTACATTAAACAAAACATAATCTATGAATATTTCTCCAACCATAATTATTGAAAAACATCATAGCCACCTCTTCTAAAGATTGGCAAGTTTCAATTATATATATGAGCGCTCTAATATATATACTACCATGCGAGCTTAGTCAGAAACGGAAGCATTAGAAAGATCAAGTTTCAATATTCTCTCATGGATATATTTGGTGGAATCAAACGACTGCCCTCTTTAGACCTAGGTTAATTAATCATTCCACCCATTAATTCTTGGGTTGGAATGATGTTTAAAAGATTAAATTGCATAAGATTAATGTAGCGTCTACTAAGGTTTCATAATGTTACTCTAAGGATTATATTGCACGACTAGGAGGGATGGCCCTGCTCACTCGCCCCGCAACCCTCGCTCCGCCGCCGCCGCCGCCGCTGCTCCCTCAACCAAGCCAGCCCCCATCATCGTCAACAGCACCCACGCTTCCTGCCCAGACTCCGCTCAAGCCCTGCCTCAAACCGTTCGGCCTTAGTTGCTTCGGTCAGCGAAGTTTCAGGGATATCGTCGCCGCAGTTTTCGGATCGGTAAGATTTGCTTCCCCGGCGGTCTCCTCTCCGCCTTCATGGCGCAGATCTGCAAGGGATTCGCCTGCGGCTACCGTCGCCTCCACCAATTTGGACAAGATGGCGGAGTCACTCCGGTCGGTAGGAGGTGCCTTCAAGACAGGGGGATCCTCGAAGCGCCCCCGACAGAAGAGAGGAATTGCTGCCGAGCGCATTCAACCACCGGATGAAGAGCAGACGGGTTGGTGCGCAATTAAGCCGACGTACTGGTGGCGTGTTGGCTCCGCGCGTGCTACCAAGCTCTGCGTCCCTTCTCCCAACCACGTCGCAGTTAAAGAGAAGACCCGCCGCTGCTTCAGATGCCTCTTTGGCTCCCACCTGAGCGTCGAGTGCCGCGACCCCGTTAAATGTCGGGCCTGCTTCCGCTCTGGGCACATCGCCGCTCACTGTCGCCGCTCCAAGACCCCACCAGCCACCTCCAACCCGCCTCGTCTCGCCGCGTCCAAGCAATTCGACGCCCTGCTGCTTACCATGGGTGAGCCAGAGAACCGCCCAAGGGAATGGGCGAGCTGCGTGCTCACAGACAGCCTACTGGAAGCGCAATGGGCGATGGCTTCCTCGACTTGGGCTACGGCTTCCTTTCACGGCGGACTTCGGCCGGAGCCTTCAGCAGCGCTGACCACTGTGCACTTCGCGGCCATGGGGGCGGCCGATTGCTGCTACTCCAACGTGCACGTCTCCAACCATGCCTCGGAGGACTTCCTCGTGCGCTTCGACAACCACAGCAGCACGACCAGGCAGTCAACCGCGGCCGCTTTTGCCATGCCTCCTTCGACATCCTCTTCAAGGCATGGTCGCCGTGGTTCACCTCTGCGCCGGCGCCAATTCGTCATCGGGTACGCCTTTGCCTGGAGGGTGTGCCAATGCACGCGTGGTGTCCGCGCGTCGTCGAGAACATCATCGGGCCGGCTTGCGTGCTCCAGTGCGTGGAGGAGGAGTCCACGCGCCTCCTCGACACTGTCATATATATCGATCGATCGTCAGACCGGAGACACAAACAACCCCCTCACTCTGAATTCTGATCGATATGTTTCTTTCCTCGTGCTATTAGCTGGGTACATTTATATATATACTATCTCCAGGTCCAGGCCTTCAGGCACGTTCAATATTTCTATTACAGTAATTTTCCAAGAAACCGTACGGTCCGTACCATTCATGGTTCAGATCATGCACATGCATGCATATGTGTAGTACTGCTAGCTGTTGCCGGTTGAACGGTCAATATAGTATGTGCATCGATGGCCGATGCATGGTCATCAATTCATTATTGTTGATTACACTAGCTAGCAATTTGATTGTTGAGCCGCTAGCTATATACTCCATGGTTTACATGAATGAACTCCAATTAATACTGTACCCCACACACACACACACACACACAGAGGGAGAGAGAGAGAGAGAGAGAGAGAGAGAGAGAGAGTATTACAGCATGTGTGGGGTTTAGCAATGCAGGAAAGCAGGGCAGGAAAAGGAGGCAAAGACAATAGCGTTTGCCCATACCTTTGCATCTCCCAGTCAGTCTCCTAAGCAGAGCAGCTAAGCTAGCACCCCGGCCTTTCACCACTGACATGAAATGAATGGATGTGGGGCTCATCTCTCTCTATAGGTGCTTTTCTTCTTCATTATTTTGCTGGGTGTCAAGGACATGCAGGCATCAATTCTGCAATTTTGTTCTCGGGGGATGGAGGAGATCGAAGTGGACGAGGCCCCCAGACACCCACTTTTTTGCACCCTTGCTGCCATGGAATCATACATCACAATTACCGAGACCACATTAAACTGTGCTCTCCTGAGGAAAAGGGAGCTAGCTGCTTATTACTGGCCCACCTCGAAAATGTTTCTATATATGCAATCGATTCGATCTTTTAACCAACGAAAATATGTAGTTCAACATCGTCAAATATCATGTACATTGACAGGGTATATGCAGCATCGATCTATGCCAGAGTTGTAAAACACTCTACATCGACTTTTATGGATAGAGCAATGGCCCGAGGAAGCAATCTTTTATTGTGTAATAAGCAAGGTGACCTGCGGCTAGATTTGTGTTAAGATATAGATAATATATCATGTTAGATTTAGAATTTATCTCTAATATATAGATCAGCTTCAGTAGTTTGTTATAGAGGTTAATATTGACCGCTAGATTTACGTAATAATATCCATATTCAACGATGTAGATTTTTTCTTTTTTCTATGATTAACGTGAGAATTTCTACTATTTTTCGATTAACGTGAGAATTTCTATGATTTTAGGATTAATGTGGTGGCTCCGTTTAACTCTGCTTCATATAGATAGCAGATGTAAGGAATTTTGGAGAATGGGTAGAGTTTATAGAAAATAATGTTATAAATAAGGAATTTGAAATATTTCTCAAGGAGGTCAATTAATTTGTGTACTTCAGAAAGAAAGATAGGGTTATGTTTCACCCCTAAAAAGTATAAAATGTGTGTGTGTAATTAATTTGATTTCTATATATCCTCTCTTTAGCTTATAAATATTGTTGTTTTGACAAGTAAGCCGCTGTGGCTTGGTCACTTTTTAAGCCATTTTTCAAAGCTCTGAAAATATAAGTCGACTGAAACAGGTTGGCAAGCTCTCACGGTCTAGCTTTTTAACAATTCAGCCCACCTCAAGAAATTTGAGTACGTTCGATTTTCTCCTTAAAACATCTTTAATCTCTCCATGCTTTTAACTTAGGGGAAATTGTATTGGACAATTTGTCAATCCCTTCTATGTCATCGCATTTCCACTCTAACCTTATATACATGACATTTCATTTCTAGCTTGGCCGCATTCGTTTCGCGTAGAGGCTGAAATATTTTTATTATTTAAAAACACTCATTTCTAGCTCGGGCGCATACGTTTCGCGAGAGGCTGAAATATTTTTATTATTTAAAGACATTCATTTCTAGCTTCTGACCTTGTTTGCATGTCATTGTTGTTTGGTAAACATATAATAGAGGGACAGAAAGATGATTATGCCCCCTGCCTTTTTAACACACTGGGAAAAGGATAGTTCCAAAAAAATGTAGAAATTATATATAAAACAATTTTCTATGAGTAAAATCATGTACTCTGCAATTGAAATTAAAAAAAAAAGAGACATGAAAACTTATTTTAATGTTAATGGAACCATGTCTCATAGAAACGAGAGCAACCAAATAGCTGGAAATATAGAGAAAGTAATACCTTATTTTTCATAAATTTATATATTTGAATCACTCAATATAGAGTTCAAATATAGGAGATATGAAGTTTTAAAGCTGTAAATTAAACAAATGTGAAAGAGGGTATATCGTGTATTAAAAGAATGTTTTAATGGTGAAATATAGGAGAACAGTTTTTCCACCACTACATATTTCTACATACATCTTCTTTGCCATTGGATGTGCCTTGAGATGGTTACCCTGTCAACGCAGCTTTTTGTGAAAACACCCTAAAACTTTCTTAAAAAGCAATCGGGTCTTCTTCTCCTTCCTATCTCTTCCTCCCTCCCACTCGGCCGAGCCGGCCATGGGGCGGCGGTTCGATCTGGCGCTAGCGACCATGCTGGCCGCAGCACGCGACCATGCTGGCGCTCGGAGGAGTTGGTGCGCCGCCCCCTTCAATCCACGCCGAGCCACGGTAGAGCCTGCCACATCAGGGGAAGTCATTGTCGCCGCCGTGCCGTCGAGGTCACGTCCTGGGGTGGTGGTAGTCGCCAGCATCGAAGCCGACACTCCTTGACACACCATTTGCCAAGCCCGTGCCGTGCCACCTTGCGTCGCGCTGCGTCGGCTCCTCTGCCCACCGGGGAGGTCACATGCCGCTGGAGGGGGGAGGTCGCCGGAGTCACCACGCCTTGAAGGTAGACGGTCGATCATGGAGGTAGGCAGACGGGTGGAAGGGAGGAGAGAGGAGGAAGAAGAAGAGAATCCGATTGCTTTTGAAAGAAAATTGAAGTGCTCTTTTACATAATATTTGTGAGGAGATAACATTTGCCGAACTTATAATATATGGCTGTTTTTCAATTTAGGTCCTTTTCTAGTTCCATTCGATTGTAGCATGATTAGACATCCCAGTCACTCTTGTCATGCATGCATGGATGAATACGTACAAGGTGAAGATGCCAAGGTAAATAATTGGCACCTTTCTTCTCTGGAGAACAATCTGTACCGTACGTAACTAGTACCGACTGATCGCTGCTGCAGCGTATATCCTGCCCACATATTTGGCTAATAATGCACCCAATAGATCCACGGAGAGAAAGACTGTCTCTTTGAAGGCGTACGTTGAGCAAATGCTTCGAGATCTAAAGGCAGACATCCTATATATCATCTCTCTCTCTCCACTCTCTCTCTGCACAAATGTTTTTTTTAGCAAAGAGCAGGAGAACTGTCATCTATTGATCAAAAGGAAGAAATAGTACAGGGTGGGGGGGTTGCCCCTCCCCTAGGGGGAACAGGATAGAAAGCTACGCTTAATTACACGGAAACTAAGTTGGCACCAGCTGCCTTCCAGAGATGCAGCTCGTCGATCAGTTGATGGAGGAAGAGTAGGCGGGGTTTCTCTTCTGAACGGAAAATACGGTTGTTTCTCTCTGCACAAATGTTATAGTGGTAAGATTCACCTGTTGTAATTGTGGGCAGGGACGGACCTAGCATCGGGTCTGGAGGGGCTCCAGCCCCTCCTATCCTTGTTGTTGCAGTGGAGCCCCCCTTAGACCCCCTACCATTTTTAGGGTATAAAAGAGAAGAAGATGGGTCTGAAGGTAGAAGATAATCATGTTAGACCCTTCTACTATTTTATTCTGCGTCCACCTCTGATTGTGGGCAGAGAGAGAGAGAGAGCCTTTTCTTGGTTGCTGATGCCTTGAAAGGAGGTAGGAAAGGGAACAAAGGTGGCCATGATAAAAAGGGAGAAAGCGATGAAGCCTTATGGGCATCTCCATTTCTTTCTCTAGCTCAGCACAGCAGGAGTGCAGTTCTCCATGGTGCATGTGTTCTTGAGGGATTCTAGCTAAAAGCGAGCCCCATACTAGTGTGTGGCCTTTTCTTCTCCCTCTTGGAAGTAGCATCATATCCATCAAGATCCCTTTTAGTGCCGCAATGATGGCCTCCTCCTCCTCCTCCTCCTCTCCCAACCTCGCTGATCATCTCTTGCAAGATGATCTCCCATGGCCTTCCCTGCCATTTGCTCCAAGCCTTCATCACACCATTGGAGCCAACCACCACCAATGGAGCCAGCCACTGTTGATGTAAGCACCTAGCTAGCTAGCTCCTTATATACTTTTATGCTTAGTTTTTAATTTAACAAGTTGTAATGGATCTTCTTTTGGCATTCTCAAGTTTTTGTCTGTTTAATTTTATTTTGAAAGGAGGAGCTGAGTTTGTAGTTTGTACACATGTGTATGTTTTTCTTGGCCCGATTCTTAGGATTTGGAATTTTTCCTTTGGGCGCTTGTGTGCTACCTCCTTGTTGTCTCTGTGCATGAGATCCTAGGGAATTGTAGCATAACAAAATGATAACATCGGAGAGAGGAAGAAACAAATGTGTATGGCAACACCGTCGATCTTAATTTTTGTTGGCTTCTACCTGGCCTCCAGAAGTTTCTGTGTGCATTGTGGCGTAGTTAACTGCACAGTTAGATGGATTAATTATTGACAAGCTAGTCCATTAATAATATGACATCTCTGTCTTGCTGAAACTGCAGTGATCACTTCCCATCGGACGTTGAGCTTGAGGTGCTCCTGTCAGGCCAGCCGCCTGCTGCTCCAAGCGCAGCTCCTCAGCTCAGCTCGGTGCTGATGATGCAAGAGCTAGGGTTCCAGTGGAGCAACTGCGCTGTTGCAGATGCCTCCATGGCCATGCTCATCAGCCAGCAAGCAGCAGCACATGGCCACATGATCAAAGCGGAGGAACCCCTCAAGGATCCAACAGCATCATCATGTGGCAGTGGCACCACCGTCGACGGCGCCGGCGGCCTGCCGCTGGCCGCTCTGGACGGCCTCGTGCTCCCGAGCGTCAACATCTCGCTGCTGCAGAAGCCATGCCCGGCGGCGGCGGCGGCGCCGCCTCTCCCCGGCGACGCGTTTGAGATCTTGGCTTCGGCAAGGATCTGCAAGACCCTGCTCAGCCAGGCCCAAGCAGCAGCAGCAGCAGCTTCCTCAGTGGCAGTGCTCCATAATGGCGGCATGCCTTCGCTGGGGAGGGAGCAACATGTGCCCTCCTATGGCCCTCCTGCTCATCTTCAAGGGCCATCCTCCATTCACAACTACAAGGTCAGTCAAAGCACTAGAGCTAGCTCCTGCACGTCTTGCAAGCTCCAGTCTTACGCACTACATATTAATTAAGTGTCCTCGCAGTAATAATTGAAGGGACAAGAATGAGGTACTATATGTAGAGGAGAACACATCTATTATCTATTGTTATAATACTATTAGAAACGAAGACAATATATTAATTCTATTAGAAAATCACATATTAATCGGAGAGAGAGAAAGATCTGCACCATCGATTATTGCGGCCGGGTCCAAACTATAACGGCTTAAGCTAAAAGAAAATTCATATCCATTGCAAGAATAAAATAAAAGCAATTTAAAAGAAGTTTATATCAAATACGTACAAGGTGCAAAAGGAGCCTATATCTAATACGAGATATAGCTGCGTAAATACGCGGTACACCTTGCTTTACTCTCACACACACAGGCATGCATGTATGTATATGTACATGAATATGTGTTTTTATATATACACTCTTTCAATGCATTCATGCATCTTTAAAAGTATACTACCCTTAGTATTGATTATTGAGCTTATCTTTAAAAGTATACTACCCTTAGTATTGATTATTGAGCTTATCTAGAAACGTGAAATTCAGGATGCTGGAGGCATTCATAATGTATTGAAGATGAGCAAGCTGACTGATCCTAATAGCCAGATTTCTCCCTTCTTTTTTTCTCTGGGGAAGAAGGCAAGATAAGTGCCTCCAATTGATTAGTTAAGAAGAAATAGAAACACAAAGTTGGCTTATTACATTTACAACATGTTTAAAGTGATTTAGCTTATGCTTATTTTTCTTGAAAGTAAATTTAGCTTTTTATTCTATTTTTTCTTAATCGGTAAGCCATCTCTGAAAGATTTTCAAAATAATATAAATAAAAGCATACTGGTAGCTTCAAGGAGAAAATCTAACAACATCCCAAAATTCAATTTAACATTTAACTCACATTAGTAACCCGTTTATTCATTCAACTCAAACATTCTAAATATTCTTGTTGGTGATAAGTAGGAACATTCATTTCTTTCAAAGTAACCATGTAAGTAGTTAGTAATAATGACGTCATTTCTTTTACTTCTTCCATAAAATGCCCATTACCTCCTGTCAGCTCGACTACCTCTCGCAGCTGGACGAGCCTGATTAATTACCATTAATAATTTTCTTCAAAATTAAGCTTGAGCGATATATGGTTATCGAGCAAACATGTCCAAACAAGGTTGGAATCACAAAAATATTAACTCAAGGGAGATAATACCATCCTTAGAGAGACATCAAGAGATGTCGGATATCTGAGGGTTCTAGCTCCAGGAGATATGACCTCATCATAACCAGGGGATATAATACAAATGAAAGTTCTAATAAAAGATACTGAGAACTAATGGTAGTAAAATCCCTCTTAATTCAAAGGTAGGTAGGTATACACACACACACAGACACCATAGTTAGATGGAAGCATCACATTAATACTACAATATAAGATATACACATTCCATTGTTGTGGACCCGAATTACAATTCAAATTAACTATAACAAAAATAAAAGAAATTCGAAATAAAAATAATAGATATAAGAGGTAGCCCATCTCATATTCAAAAAAATATTTGTACGAGCTACAAAAAATAAAAAAAAATTAGAATAAAAAAATAAAAAAGAGTATTTCATATTGGATACAGTTAAAAACAACAAATGTGTAAGTTTTTGAAGTAGAAAAATAGAAATAAGAATACATGTCATCAGACTTCATATCAGCTACAAAACAAATAAATTTGAAAAAAATCCATGTCAAATTGAAAAAATAGTTTGTATGTGTTGCAACAAAAAATAACAGAAATTTGAAATAAAAGCGTACATGTCAGACTTAAAAAAAAGTTCAATCATATCGGCTACGTACAATAAAAGGTAAAAATTGTATAGTTGAAATATATAATAATAGAGTTAGGAGTCTATGTCAGACTAGTCCGTTGGAGATGTTGTAATTTGCTATTTATAGATATTGGCATGCATGTCCATTTCTTATAACTAGCGATGACTATGTCATTGAAGATGCTCTCGTGTCTCGTCGCTGGTTGAAAATGATAGGCGTGTGCGAAGTATTGAATTAAAATTTCTTTTTCCAGAGTGGGTGGTGGAGTAATCAATAAGCGAGCGGGAGATATCGAGATAAGAGAATGCACATCAGCCTCCTCATCCGCACCTGCATCACGCTCGCCCACGCGTTTACGTCCGCTCGGCAGACATAGCAGCTCGCCCACACGTTTGAATTTTTCTCTCCCGCCCACGCGCATGTGATGCAGGCCGCTATGACAGCGTCCCTGCTGGGGATGCTCTAAGGAGCTAAGGAAGGGCGTAGTACGTAGATAGATAGCTAGGTTTAATTAACTGAGATGGAAGGTACATGCAGGGCGATTGGACATGAACATGATGCTGCTGGGCTCCTCATGCCTGCAGTTAATTTGTAAAACCCACAGCCTTTTGCCCTGCATCTCCATCTGCATATCTGCAGCTTTACGAGCTAGTGACATGCATGAGCATGCATGCTTCATATATATCTTTTTCGCTCGAGATCGATATCGATATGTTGCATATATCGCCCTGCAACGTACGCATGCAGTGCAGCTATGATCTACTCAATCATATGTACAGCTCGTATCGTTGTACTAATAAAATTGAGCTGATCTATCATCTATGCATGATGAACGTACGTGCTTATATGCATGCGTAGATGGGTGTGAGCGGAAGCGATGGAGCTGAAGCTGAAGCTGAAGAGAGGAGGCCGGGAGGAGCTGCGCCGTCGTCCTCAAAGAAACCTCGCCTCGACTCCACCATCGTCCCTTCTTTCAAGGTATATATGTATATATGCTCCACATGCACTCTCTCTCTCTCTCTCTTCTGATCATCAAACTGCATGTGTTACTATGTATACTGACTAGTGCTGACTGGTGTTTTGCTGCTGCCTTGTCCTTCAATTAGGTAAGGAAAGAGAAATTAGGGGATAGAATCGCTGCTCTTCAGCAACTGGTGTCACCTTTTGGCAAGGTAACATGCAAGCTAGCCTAGCTACCAGCAAATAAGATCTATAGCTTTTTCATATATATCATTACATATTTACATAGCAGCAGCAGCTAATTCATCATTTTCGTCCAAGTCAATCAACCTTTTCAGACGTCAGATGTGCCTGGAGCTGTGTGTGCAGTGTGCTTCATGAACTGATGGGCATAATCTTTTCTTTTAGGGTTGATGGGCATAATCTTGAATATATCATGCATCTCTATATATATGTCAAAAGAAAAGAGCGCCGGCCTGGTGGATACCAATCCCAAGCATATATAAATGATGAAATAGCCAATCCCAGGCATATAGAAATGCATATTTGTCGCGGTGAGGAAGGGCTTGTTTTTGTTTTTGTATCATCATGTCCAACCATCTCGTAATCAACCATGAATGTCTTGAGCGCACACCCAAATTCAATCAAATCTTATGATCGAACGGGTGGGTGAGAAGATACAAAGGCAAAATTTGCCTTTAAGAGCAAAGACAAAAGATATAGTCGATTGGCCACACTGTGAGCAAAAGGTGGAAGAAAGAGAGTGGGTGTAAAATTGCCAAAAACAAAATTGGGAAAATTTGTTGAGCAATAGCATATTTTTTGTTTTTGCAACTTTGGAGTATCCTTCTTGTATAGAAATGTTGAAGTAAAATGCGCTAAAGGGATGTCCTCGTCATCGAGGAACATGTGCTAGGGTGTGTGCAACCCATTTGAGATCACGAGTCCAAACAAATAAGATAGAATTTTAAGTATCCATGAACAACAACAGCTAATTCACCTGCTAATATATTCTTTAAAAGTTTTAACTAAGCGATAATAGTTTTATGAAATCTTCTAGAATGCTAGTGATATCGAGACAAAATCAAATAAATGACGAGGTTGCCCTCGATCGTCCATTGATCAGCAAAAAAGTGTATAGGAATCTACGAGATCGAGTGTGTGTGTGGAGTTTTGTTTACTGACGTTAAATTGAGTGTCCAACTGTCCAAGTCATGACCGCTCGATCCCTTCTTTTGTGGTTATCAAGATTTGTTTGTTAAAGTAATTGACAAGCGGTCATTAGTCATCGGAACCTCTCATGCATTAAGCAAGCGGTTTTTCTTAAGTTCTTTCTTTTTTTCTGACTTTCTTTTAGGGGTGATGGGCATAATCTTGAATCATGCATCTCTATATGTCAAAAAAAAAAAGAGCGCCGGCCTGGTGGATACCAATCCCAAGTATATATAAATGACTAATAGCCAATCCCAAGCATATAGAAATGCTTTCTCAAAAAAAAAAGCATATAGAAATGCATATTCGTCGTGCGGTGAGGAATGGCTTGAGAGCCACATAATCCATCTGAAGGAGCTCGAGAGGGGGGAAGACGGAGGGGACTGCACCGGGGGATCGAACCGTCACTACTAGGGAACGGGCCTTTTATCCCGACACATCAGTCCCGGTTAACTACAAACCCGGACTGATAGTGGCATCGTTCCCGGTTCATGACTACTGGGCCAAAAGCATGATTTTTCACCCACATTAGTCACGGTTCGTGTCACGAACTGGAATAGAAGAGCGCTTGGACAGAAGGGTACATGCCAGCTGGCACGGGCATACATTAGTCCCGGTTCGTAACATGAACCTCGTGTTACGAATAGGGACTAACGCCTCGTTACAGCATACTTCAAAAGGAATACATATCCTATTCTAGTATATACACGTGGCTAGGTGGGTTGTTTAGAAGGGTGAGTGGGAAGTCCCGTGATGGTAGGAGGTTCTAGGTTCAAGACTTGGGTTCGTCGTCCCAGTTGGAGAGCAGTCCCGGTTTGGCGTATCATTTGTCTTTGCTCTAAAAAGCAAATTTTATTTTTGTATCATCATGTCCAACCATCTCGTAATCAACTATGAATGTCTTGAGCGCAAACCCAAATTCAACCAAATCTTATGAACGGGTGGGTGAGACGATACAAAGGCAGAATTTGCCTTTAAGAGCAAAGACAAAAGATATCGTCGGTTGGCCACCCACGGAGCAAAAGGTGAAAGAAAGAGGGGGTGTAAAATTGCCAAAAAAAAATATTGAGATTTAAGGGCAAATTTGTTGAGAAATAGCATATTCTTTGTTTTTGCAACTTTGGAGTACCCTGCATGTATACAAATGTTAAAGTGATGCGCTAAAGGGATATCCTCAGCATCGAGGAACATGTGCTAGGGTGTGTGCGACCCATTTGAGATCATGAGTCCAAACAAATAAGACAAAATTTTAAAGTATCCATGAACAACAGCAGGTATTTCACCTGCTAATATATTCTTTAAAAAGTTGAAAACTAAGCGATAATGGTTTTATAAAATCTTCTGCAATGTTATTGATATCGAGACAAAATCAAATAAATGACGAGGTTGCCCTCGTCCTTGATCAGCAAAAAGTGTATAGGAATCTACGAGATCGAGTGTGTGTATGGAGTTTTGTTTACTGACGTTAAATTGAGTGTCCAACTGTCCAAGTCATGACCGCTCGATCCCTCCTTTTGTGGTTATCAAGATTTGTTTGTTAAAGTAATTGACAAACGGCCATTAGTCATCGGAACCTCTCATGCATTAAGCAAGCGGTTTTTCTTGCTCAAGTTCTTTCTTTTTCTGACGACTGAATATTTCTACACCTGATGAGATGCAGACTGATACGGCTTCAGTACTCATGGAGGCCATTGGTTATATCAAATTTCTCCAAGACCAAGTTGAGGTAATATATGTACTGGCCATTCTTAGTCAGTGGAGTAAAACTAGCTGGGTGTTCTCATGACAGTTAAGAATGATCATGGCAAACTTTGCATTCCAAAAAAAATCCATTAATCCGTACGCATGAATTAATGTACAACATATATATATATATTTCTATATGCGCATTACTTTTATAGATCGATCAGTAATGCTAAAGTTTTAACTATCTGCATGTTGTCCCAGGAAATGTCTGTATGACATACATACTTTAGAGAGATTCGAACTGACCATGCACTGTTTAACTTCACCTGCAGACTCTAAGCGGCCCGTACATGAGATCATCCAAAGCTAAGAAAGCCAGGGCAACGCAGCAACGGGTATATACATGCACCTTCTTCTTCTTCTTCTTCTTCTTCTTCTTCTTCTTCTTCATGTCGTCATCGTCACCATGCATCACCATCGTTTCCTCCTTAATTTGCAATTGATTGGTTTGTTCATTGTGCTAGGTGCCATCAGCAAACAATGGAGGGGAGAAGAAAGAGGAAGGAGGCGGCGAGAGAAAGCCTGATCTTCGCAGCAGAGGGCTGTGCTTGGTGCCTCTCTCCTGCACGTCATACGTCACCAATGAGAATGGCGTCTGGGCCCCACCACCTAATTTCCTGGGGAACTAATGTCAGCTAGCTAGTTACACACACAAAAGTGTAGTGCTCACGGCTCAGAACTAATCATTAATTGCAAATCTCCAGAGAAAATAGTATCTTCTTGTTATTGCTGCCTTTCAGATATGTGAAATTCAGATCATACATCTTTCTCGAGGCAGCAAAACACAATCTAGTGGCATTTTTATCTGAACATTGCAGGTCTCCCTCGAGTACGCAATGAGCATACATGGATAGCTAAACATTTGAAGACATCTGAAAAACAAGGATATTACGTAAGTGCAGCAACAAGGCTGAGGTGAATTCAAACTAATGCAACAGGCTAGTGTTCGCTCAGGAAATATCAGTACGCCGGAGCCTCCACATGCTTGGCTCTATTTACATCACGCGAACACGTATCATGAAGTGGATCCTTTGCCGCTTGTGGTCATGAAAGATTCACCACACCCACACTCCCCTTTGGAATTTGGATTTATAAACACAAACTCAGACCTACAACAAGAGAATTAAGCCACCATTACCAAACTGATAATAAATTGTAGATGATGCTTTGTACAGAACAAGTCAGAAACCGTACTTTAGTGTATCGTCAGCATAATCCATCTTGGTGCCGATAACATGCATGAGAGCTTTGGGGTCAATTAGTATTTTGACTCCTTTCTCTTCAACAAGCTCATCAAACTTCCCTTTTTCATCTGAATAGAATACCCACAGGCTGTTGTTTAGCAAGAACAGGAATGCCACAATAAACCAGGGGTGGAGCAGGTGATGAGGTGACACATAGTTAAAATCTCCACGGTACAATAAGATGATGCATCACTTCTTCTATCGCGATTCAGTTCACTATATTGACCTATCTATATAGAGAAAAAATAACACTATAAAGAAACTTTTATAAGAGACATTTGCCAAAATAGCATGGTGTGCTTGGGAGGCCAGAGCTTTGTTCACAGGGTCAAGGCTTTTAAAATTGCATTGGCCAATGCAATGTATGATGTGATGCAATAGTGCAAAAGCATCAGAGTGGCAACTGCTCCTAATTGGATAAGTCGTTGAACAAGGTGCTAAGAATATTAAAACATAACATACGCTGTGAACGTCAACCAGAAGTTGCGAACACTCATGGACCATTCCACAGGATTGGCATCTTAGCAACAACAAACTGTGATAGCATGGAACTGGGGGAATTAATTACTGGTTCCATGTATAACCATGACATTGCAGTGTTTGCTGAATTACAAGGAAAGTAAAATGAAGTTGCAGAAAACATGACAGATTGAGGCGGGCATACGCATACCGGCATAATTGAGGGTGTAGGAGAGGCCGTTGCAACCGCGTGCTTTGACGCCAAGACGTAGGAAGGGCCTGTGCCTGAGGGTGAGGAGGTGGCGTATCCTAGAGGCGGCGGCGTCCGTCAGCGTCAGAGCCTGCTTCCGAGCAGCCGGAGCTGCTGCCCTCAGGCTCAGCAAAGACGACGGCGACATCCGCAGGCTGCGGCAACAGGAAGGTCCAAGAAAAAGCATGAGAAACCGATCGCACGGGGCAGCACGAATGGAAAGACGCGAGTTTTTACATGGTGGGAGCGAGGTGGATTGATTGCAGCCTAAGCCAAGCAAAAAATTCGATTCGCAAACCAAGGGATTTGCCCGCCGGGCTGGAACTTCTCCTAATCGTCCCTCCTGCCGCCGCCCGCGCTCTCGGCCTCTCGCTCTCTCTGGGAAGGAAATGTTGGGACTTGGGAGGAGGAAGAAGAAGGGGAAGGGAGGAAGGGAGAAGAAACGTCCGGAAACCAATATTTTTGGGCCACGGGCCACCTACGGCCGAAGGCCCAAGCCCATAATTTTACGGCCCATAAATCTTCTTTTGCCAAGGTAGCTCCGCAAAACTCGTGACACATTGTAAATTCCTTCCTGGCTACTCGTGTAACTAACTACTCCACGGTTAAGACCATCTCCAATGTTATTTTTCGGGACCATTTTTCTTTCTAAAAAATTTTAGTTTCTTTCAGATGTTTGAACATATTCTCTTCACGGTTCTTTTCTAAGAAATTTCTTCCCGTAGAGAAATTCTCTTCATTCTCTTCATAGATTTTTCATATGAAGAACGAAGAAAAAGTGGTTGAAGACGGTAAAACTATGAATATGCAGTCCTATTGTTCTCACATGGGCATGCCTACGTCAACCAACCACTTCATGACACCACGTAGGGAAACAGCAGCTGCAGCGATCTTAAAACCAGCACAGAAACCAGATGCATGCCTGCATGATGGACACACCACTCCCTCCACTAGGAGCAAGGCATTAGAGATGAATTCCATTCTTTCATCCATAGAAGCAATTTAGCTCCCTTGTGCGGATCAACAGCTGATCATCAAACAATCAATGGAAGGAAGGGGCCTAGCCTGGGCCTCCTGTTTGTTGGGAGAGGAAGGAAGGAGCAACTAGGTGGGTGACGAGAGGATGCATGGAGGTCCAGCTGAGCTTCAGTGGTCGAGGCCCCTGGCCTTCATCTGCTTGTGCATCCAGCGCCAGTTCTCCGGGGTGACCTCGCCGCCGAGAGCGCGGACAGCGGCGCCGCCGCTGCACGCGCCGACCTTGCAGCACTCCTCCAGCGCCATCCCCTTCACCAGCCCGTACAGGAAGCCGCTGGCGAACAGGTCCCCCGCCCCCGTCGCGTCCACCGCGCTGCTCTCCCCCGTCGCGCCCACCTCCACCACCTGCACACACACCGTCCACACTCCATTGTCAATTTGTCATCTCCATACATCCCACACACATGCACATGCACTCCATACCACGGCCAAGTGCATGCTCACCTGCTTCCCATGCTTGGCTATGCATCCTTTGGAGGCCAGGGTCACCACTGCCCACTTGCAGTACCTGGACAAGAACGCAATCGCCTCCTCTGGATCACACCTCGCCCCTCCCCTGCAAACATATTCATTCCCGCATACATATCAACAAGCGTCCAACTTATATATTGATATTTCATAGTGCCAGCCATCACCTTATGAGCTCTCTAGCTTCGTCCTCGTTGGCGAAGCAGAGGTCGATGTTGCGGGTCTCCAAAAGATCAATCAGCTGCGACCTATAGTCGCGAACCATCTGCATGCAAAACAAACTAAATCGGTCGGTGCATCGTCACAAAAGCTGACCCAAGATCAGCAATGAGTTCATTATTAGTAAAGCTGCGGTCAGACCTCAAAACTAGCCAAATCTAAAGATACCGAGAGACCTTCTTCTTTAGCAATCCTGACAGCTTCAATAATCTGTTCAATGTTCTGCTGTGCATATCTCACAACAAGCCACTGCGTCACATAACAATGACAGAAACCAATCCACATTAGACTAGCATACAAGCCAGAATGTTTTCTTCTGGGACAATAATAACAAGGGCTGCAAAAGGAATATATGTGTACAGAATGTAGAGTAAGGAAATAGAAGCCACCTTGGAGCCTTTGAAGTCCTCCTTCCTGAACTCATTGGCCTGTCACACGAACAAACAATCTCAACTTTAACAATGTTAAGAGATAGGTAAAGTATGTAACATTCAAAACAACAGCAATTACCTGGAGTTTGACTGCACTAGATAGGCAAGGGCGCATGGTGCGATTGCCATTTTCATCGACCAAGCATGCACACTATAATAGCCATAGTTATTCTTTTAAGCCTTATCCACTAAGCAGCAAAATAAGGACAAAAAAGACAAAACTTTGGCTTCTGTATTTTAGACTACCTGTGCAGTGTGCCCCTTTTTTTCTCTTAGCCTTGTCAGATCTACACCACTAAAGCTCATGTTGTTTACAAACAAATGACCCTGCTCGTCATCTCCACAAGCTCCAATTATTCCAGTTGATATCCCAAAACCTGCTGAAAGCCCCCGGATTGTGTTGGCAACACTACCACCGGCCATAGTTCTTATTGGAGAGATGTCATCACGGGAAGAAAGGACATGGGAGTTCACTTCAGTCAGAATATGATTTAATTCCTCGATAGAAACCTGTGCATCAGAAAACAATTGTCAAATGAAATTTGCAATCTTGCCAATTGATATCCCATCTAGTAATGTCAGATTAGTTCAATTATATCTGCATATCTTGTCACCGCGTAGATAATACAGGCCTGCTATGAAAATAATGCACATGGAGAAAATATACAAATAAATAACTTGCTTTTCTAATATAAATACTGGGCAGTGCTCCTGCCTTTCAGTTCAAAAAATATATAGAAAAAATAAAAATAAGATTATTTTAAAATGGCTTTATAAATAAAAGTTCAACTACTAGCGCTCTATCATCATTCAGAGTTGATAATTTTTTATCTGAACTTTTTTTTTATAGTAAAGAAATGTCCTTGCACATGCTTTTGCTTGGAAAAAAAACAACAAACTAAACCCATATGGCTCGTTTTGGAGTTGTGCTGTTGACAAGGATTGACCATAAACCTTGGTAAAAAGTGTTAAATTCTAATCAGACGCTCATAATGTAGAGGGAATACAGATGTCAGATTTAGCATTTTAATGTCAAATAGCGAAACTGAAACGTCCTCCAATAAGTACATCACACTGTAGGGAGGACATCAGGACTCAGCAGGTGCTGACTGTGTCTTGAGTCATAGAGTACTGGTTTTTTTTTTTAACCGACGGTGTACTGCTACTGAGGACAAACAAAAGTGCAGGCTTTTCTGCCTTGTAAATACATTGGAAATCCACGTGTTATAAGATTTCAAAGATGGCGATGGCACAATAGCTGCCTATAAAAGATCTGACATGACGCTGAGCCTGCCCCTACATATATTGGCAATGACAAGTCAAGAATGCCGGACGATAGTACAACATCTTACCTCTGCCACCTAAATAATTAGCATAGTCCATATGAGTTCCAACAAATCGAGAAAGGCCAAGTTTGACAAATCAAGAGTGTGCAGACCAACCCATCAAGCAAGCTTTTTTACAGTGAAAGCGCCAACAAATATGTTGTAGATGCATCTAAACAAAGTAGTACAAGCCACGTCAAATTTAGGTAAGTGTTTATGCGTCCCGAAAGGTTGGTGCTTTTATTTTCAAACACAGGAAGGGTACAACAGCTGATAGTTATGGAATTCTGTGCCGCATAAAAATGAGTATATGGCCTACATTCATTAAACAAACATCAAACAACGTTATCTGACGCAAGACCAAACAAAATGAGCACAAAAAAGGGGGGGAAATATACCTCAAAGATACCGAGAACACGTAAGAAACAAGATCACAAAATTAGGCGCATTGTATGTTACCAAGTTTGTGTTCAACTAAAGATATACTAAATCATCGTAAGCTTCCTTATTCTGGTGCGTTGTATTTTAAAAAACTTTCAATCGTTTTAATATATATCAAAATTGCAAAGGGTAAAAGCACGATTCAGTCGAACTCAAAAGCGGAGCTGAGCCTGCGGAAGTAGAAACCGTTGCTAGGGATGTAAAAGAAATAAATGAAATATAATGTGGTAGAACATATTGGGATATATGTTTGAGGCAAAGCATAGACAGTTGGCTTCTTTGGGGAAAAAAAAAAGACACAACTTGCAGTTAGCGATTCAGTAACAGCAATTCGTTTAGTGGGTGGGAGATTCGGAAACAAAGAATGAAGGACAATGGGGGAGGCAGGGGGCAGGAGATCGAACCGTCACATGGCCGGCCGAGAAGCATATGGCCAGGGCAGCACAGTGGAAAGAAGCAAAATCCAGGATCATGGCAGGAGCACATGAGCGTGACGGATACACCAAACAATTGCAAGAGGTAAACGAAGGAAGAAGGGGAGACGAATCACAGCAATGTTGGTGCCATCATGGCTAGAAGCAAAAGGGGATATCTGACTGAAATCTGACGGGCAGCCGGGCAGGGGAAGAGAGGAGTCCATGTATAATTGCTGCAAGTGAGGTGGATGGGAGGGAGGGGACCTGCTGCGAGCCGCCGCGGTCGCCGGGGATGCGGTCGAGGAGGGACCAGTCGACGCGCGCGACGTGGTCGATGAGCGCCGAGAGCTGCAGGCCCAGCACGGCCGGCGGAGCGGGGGACCGGAGGGAGGGAGGGGGGTGCTCTGCCTCTGCCTCTGCCTCGGCGCCCATCCCTGATCCCTCCCCTCCACGAGACGAGATGCGGCGGCTGGAGGTGGAGGTGGAGCCTCTCCCCTCTCCCCTCTTCCCCTTGGGTTGGGCACTTGGGCCTCCTTGCCTCTATTTATACAAGCAAGGGCACGCACTTCCCCCTTCCTACCTTCATCAATCTCTTGTCAGCTGTCTTGAAGAGCCCTCTTTCATGGTAGATTAAAGAGTAAATTTCAGAAAGCATGACAAACTAGCATAAAGCACCAGGTTTAAGGATTTACACTCACTTAGCACCATGTATTGAACCGATTGAACACAAAACACCAGGTTTAGAGATTGGATGACCTAGGCCCACATGTCATAAACGATTTTAGGCAACGCGCGGGAGAACTGCTTCATTGCTCCTATCGTCGCCGCCGATTAGGGGCGCGCGCGCCCTCCGCCTCCCGCGCCCCCGCGCCCTCCGCCTCCCGCGCCCTCCGCGTCGTCATCCGGCTAAGCTCCCGCCCGCGCCCCGCGCCCCCCTCATTGCAATCGCTGGGCGCCGGCTGCTTCATGGCCTTACCATCTTCGGAGGTAGCAGCCGCCACCTCCATTGGAGTTCTCTTCCCCGTTGGCATGATGCAGTAGTGGGTGGAATAGCTAGAGGAGCTGGGAAGGGAGAGGAAGGAGAAGGTGCGAGCGGTGCGGGAGCGAAGGAGATGGTGCCGACTGCCCGACTTTAGAGCAAGAGGTGAAGAGGACGGTGGTGACGAAGTCGTACGCATCGCCAGAGTTGGGGGACGACGCAACAAGCTTAGGGGTTAAGGTTAAGGGATGGCACCGCTGACCACCATGAGAGAGAGACGGAGAGGGGAGTTCGTCAGAGATGATGAAATGAGGAAAGATCTTGGTGTTGAAAAAGGATTGGAGAAGGAGGAGGAGGAGGATCAGGGGTAAGGATGAGGGACATTTTGGTGTTAACAGGGTTATAATGGTATATATCATAGATTTGCAACTCTGTAGTGCCATGGGACAAAGAGTTTGTTTTATAATAATAAATCTTTAAAAGAACCACTTTATAATGCCATATATCATTTTTCTTGTTATTAAGAATAAAATTATGCTTCCATTGTCTATTCATTCCGTTGTTGTCCCTACCAAAGTAGTTGCTTGCATTACTATTAGTTATAGGGAGAGCACAACGGGTTATGCACAATTAGTGGAAATCCTGTCTATTATGTAGAACGATATTAAAGACGATGGCCGAGATGTACATAATTAAATAAATTTTTAAAGATTACTTTGTTAAAAAAATAGCATGAATATCATTGTTATACTCAAAGCATCCACATGTCAAGGACGTGTTGGATTGTCATCATGATCAGGCTTATCAAATTAAGAGGGGCTTTCACGATTTGACGGCGGTATGGATGGTAGCCAACAGATGGCTCATTGTGCAAATATTTTTGCCGTCGCGAGCTGCAGAGCTTGCCAAAGGAGTCAGTAGCTTTGTTCCTGATTTTTAGCGTGTACGAGCTTCTTTATATTTCATTTAATTTTCAACTTATCATATCTATGACATACTGTATCTAAATTGTATGAAACAAAATTATAATTTATCTGCTTTTTTCTTTAGTAATTCATTTTTCTATTTTTTTTAAATATTCTTGTTCTAATATGTTTTAAAATTTTAAATTGAACATTTTTTTTGAATTTATTAGTTTTTATGATTATTTATTTTGATATGGGAAGAATTGACACATTTAATTGGCAATTGACCAAACATACCATCCATCTTATCCAAATTTGGTAACCTTCAAGTCGCTTTGATCCAAACAATATAAAATTAAAATTGCTAGTGAATGAATGAATGGTCATACCTTGAGGCCTCGTTCTTTTCAGCGTATCGTATCGTTGCGTATTACTGTAGCAATTTTTGTTATTTTTATATAGCCTATGTGTTGTGATAATTTGTAACGATTTTTTCGTGACTTTTAGTTGTCCTTCCAAAGATCCTAAACCTATTTTTTAATTATTTTTTTATAATGTTTAGACCTCATTTTGAGGGCTTCCAAATTTGCTACAGTAATACGCCAACGCAACGATACGCTGAAAAGAACAAGGCCATTCATTGACAAAGCCATTAAACTCATGAACCAAGCATGTCATTAGGGTTGCTCTTGCCGCCACCGCAATCCCCTCCATGCAGTCACCTTGCCTTCATTGCAATTGCCGGCTGCTTCATGGCCTCGCCATCTTCGGAGGTAGCGGCCGCCACCACCATCGGAGCTCTCTTCCCCGTTGCATGATGCAGTGGTGGGTGGAACAGCTAGAGGAGCTGGGAAGGGAGAGAAAGGAGAGCTGGTAGCGCCGCCACCAAGATGGTGCCGACTGCCCGACTTTAGGGCACGAGGTGAAGAGGACGGTTGCGTCAAAGTCGTACGCGTCGCCAGAGCTGCTGACCACCATGAGAGAGAGAGAGACTGAGAGGGGAGTTTGTCGGAGATGATAAAATGAGGAAAGATCTTGGTGTTGAAAAGGGATTGAAGAAGGAGGAGGAGGATCAGGGGTAAGGATTAGGGACATTTTGGTGTTAATAGGGTTATAATGGTATATATCGTAGATTTGCAACTCTGTAGTGGCATGGGACGAAGAGTTTGTTTTATAATAATAAATCTTTAAAATAACCACTTTATAATGCCATGTATCATTTTTTCCTTGTTATTAAGAATAAAAATAGTGCTTCCATTGTCTATTCATTCCGTTGTTGCCCCTACCAAAGTACTTGCTTGAATTACTATTCGTTATAGGGAGAGCACAACGGCTTATGCACAATTAGTGAAAATCCTGTCTACTATGTAGAACGATATCAAAGGCGATGGCCAAGATGTACATAATTAAATAAATTTTTAAATATTACTTTATTTAAAAATAGCATGAATATCATTGTTATACTCAAAGCATCCACATGTTAAGGACGTGTTGGATTGCCATCATGATCAGGCTTATCAAATAAATAGGTACTTTCACGATTTGGCGACGGTATGGATGGTAGCCAACAGACGGCTCATTGTGCAAATATTTTTGCCGTCGCGAGCTGCAAAGCTTGCCAAAGGAGTCAGTAGCTTTGTTCGTGATTTTTAGCGTGTACGAGCTTCTTTTTATTTCATTTAATTTTCAACTTATCATATCTATGACATACTGTATCTAAATTGTAAGAAACAAAATTTATAATTTATCTGCTTTTTTCTTTAGTAATTTTATTTTTATTTTTTTGAATTTTTGTGTTCTAATATGTTTTAAAATTTTAAATTGAACTTTTTTGGTTTTTTGAATTTATTAGTTTTTATGGAGCCTCTCCGCCTTACAGCCTTACCCACATTTCTTACATATTTTCTACCTCATCAAGAACAAGGCCCCTAATTACAATGAAGAAATGAATTTATGTACCTCCACTTAATTACATATTGTGGAGCTATGTAGCCCATTCATGTTTGGGAAAAATATTTTGCTAATTTCATCTATGTGACCACATTGCCTCTCTAACCTTGTATGACATCTTATTTTTAGTGGTTTTCTTCTATGTCATTGTTGAACGGTCAAGCGATCGCATAGAGCTACATAAACATGATTATGCCCTATCATTTTAATATGCTAGAGGATATGATTTATTTTAAAAATTGTAGAAAATTAATAGAAATGTGTAAACACTTTGGATTTTAAAAATCAGATATATTCAAATTTGACGGTGCAACAAAAATATTTAAAAATTAATGGCACCATGTGTCATGAAAATATGTTAAAAAACAAAATACATAAAAATATAACAACAATAAAAACAGTTTTCCATGGATTAGAAATGTACGATAATGTTCGATGTTTAAACTGTACATCAAGAAGATTCTTGTCATCATGGCTCGTCTCTCGTGAGCTATATCCCCAATAGTATTCGGTGTGTGTACATAAGGGTTTGTTCTCGTAAGCATGTTTGATTTATTTGTCTATTCACTTATCTATATTTATTTTAAAAAAATTATTTTTTATAAATCCAGTCCTTTTATAATAAATACTTATAATGTAAGAGCTTTAAAACATAAGTCAAACAATGTACACTCGGCTCTTAATTTTATCTTAAAAGATTTTAAAGTTAATGAATAAGTTAGGTAAATAGATAAAACAAATAAGATAAACTAACTAGAACAAAGCCTGCGTCGGAAAATTTGGTTATTTGCCACTCCTTTCGAGTGGCTTCACTAAAATGCCACACGTCTCTCAATGATATGTGGAACCATCTATATCTATGAGAGGAAGACAGAGTGTTATTTTTACGAAGCCACTTGCTGCGAATGCCAAATAACCAAATCTCTTGTCGGCGTCCCCGCAAATTGCCCTTTTTTGGAGCAGCAATGGATAAGATAATCAGCGCGCGTCTCCACGAAAACTTTTGCTTCCTTGCGTGCAATTTTTATCATTGAATCGAAGTGGTGCTGCAATTGCCGCGAAAGTTGGCGGCGGAAAAGCAGAGATCTCTTCAAAACTCGACAGATTTGTGAAAGTTTCTCCGTGATTGAATTGGATGGTTGGTTGATGCATATATAATGCTGATGCAGCCTCATGATTATGATTTGATTTGCTGGTTGACCAGCGTTGCGCCATACGAATTTCCGAGCAGCTTCCTGCTTAATGTATCAAGACAGGATGAGACAGGTTGAGGCTGCCTGTCCCAATGTTACACTATTGATTTTCCTTTAATTTGAACGAGCTATGTTGAAAAATTGTAATTGTAACAATAATATACATATATACCCGAACTAGTCTAGATCGTTCACCTTGTTCAACAGGATGACCTACACAAGCTTACCGCTAGGAGGATAGCCATCTCATCCTCATCCTTTTCTAAAAAGAAAAGTCATGCCATTGTCATCCTCAATCCCGATCCTCTAACCGTAAGAATGCAAAACACTTTTCATTTAACTTTTTACAAACAGAAAACTCAACGGGTGATGATTGATGAATATTTCAAAGACGCAGTGAGAAAATTTTATACACTCGAGAAAATCATTTAAAAGATATGATAGATAGTGTTAAAAAGATGAGATTATAGAGGGCCTGTTGTAATATGCTCTAAAATAACATTGGTTTGGTTTTGATGCGCGTATTATTTCAATCTTACACATACATGGTGGCATTGTAATTATCCCGATAGCATCTCCAACAAAGCAACCTATGGAACCCATCCTTTTGCTTATGTGGAGGAGAGAGAAGACCTGGTTCTTAAGCAAGAGTCGTATGTAATGATTTTCAAGACAAATGAAAATTACTATATGTAGACCTAAATTTAATTTCAAGAGGATGCTATAGATAATCCACTAAAAAGTTTATCTGCGTACTAACATGGTGTTTGCTAACAATTAGAAGTTGACTCTGTTTTGGTTTTGTTTTGGGAAGGGGGTTTGAGTTATAGTAGCATAGAACTGCCAATCTGACGTTGACTGCATATATTAATTGTTCAAAAACACAATTTGAAATAGGATTTAGTATGCATGGAAGGTACTTCAAAATAAAATAACTTTTTGATAAAATAGTCGGTGAAGGAACAAATTTTTTTAGAGCATATCGTAAATTTTGAATGAATTTTAGAGAGAATGACATCGGGAGTAGGGATAGTGAAATGAAATGGAAGGATAAAATAATAAAGAGAAAATTACACCGTAGCTCTCTAGACTTGCATCGTAATGTTCACATGAGTTACCACCTAGGTGCTAAACGGTAAAATGGGCTGCCACCTCAGCACTCAACGACTGCTCTAACGGGTTTGGACATTCCATGCAAACGAAGACAAGTACAGAGAATCATACAAATAAAACACAAGTTTAAAGTATTAAGCGTAAAATAGTGCATGCTCAGGGAGTTAGAGCATCTCTAGAAGAGCCCTCAAAACACACCTCCTTTTTTTAAATAATGGGGAGCCCCAGCACAATAAGGGCCCCTTATTAATCATTTAGTTCTAAGAGACTACTTAAACATCTCATTTTAGCTATAGGGGCCCCCTAGGAATGAGGGGTGTGGAAGAGTTTTAGGGAGAGGAAAGAGAAAGTAGGGAATAAATAGGGGCTCTTCTAGAGTGAGTTTTTTGCTATAAAACCTCAAATAATAGCTAGGGGGTTTGTTTAGGAGCTCTTCTAGAGATGCTCTTACAGCCCAATTTTCTCGATGATTAACGTGCATACGAGCAAAAGAAGCAGAGATCCATGCATCGGCTGCACGTCGCCAAGAGGGGCAAAAATACTGATTTGACTGAGGAGGTAATAAAGCAAGGAAGCTGGCCAATGGTGGGACGACAGCAATAGTGTGCTTATAGATGTTAGGAGTATATAGTACAGTGAGTGCACTGCTGCTGAGTGCTCTGCTCGTCTGCTACTGCGAGGCTGCTAGCTTGGACATGGACATGACGACTGGAGCCACACACACCTTTTTTCTGGATGAACACCCAGCAATTCATTGCACAGTACAATCAAACCCCATGGATGGTAGATACTCCATATCTATAGGGGCTCTTTGATAGCTTGTTTTAGTTTAGTTTTTGTTGAAATTGTAACTTTTGTTATTTTTATATACATCATTCACTTTATTTTTTGAAAATAATTTTTTTTACAACTTTGTATGGTTTTTCTCAAAGATCTTAAAAATATTTTTTTAATAATTTATTTAGCCTTTTTATACCACTTTCAAAGGTGGTCAAATTTTGCCAACAAAAACTAAACTAAAACTAAACAAGCTATCAAAGAGGGCCATAATAGCCTCTATAATAGGATATTGTTGTTTTGCCCTCAGTGGACTGTCAATTTTTTTTATCACGAAGAGATTCTAGTTTTTTCTTGATTATTTGATAGATTTTCTTCGCGATTCTAGAAGTTTCTTTGTGCATCCCCTTTAGAAATAAATTCTCTCCTTTTGTTCTCTTCACAAAAATTTTCGAATGGATATGTTGAAGATGATAGGAAAAAAATAGGGAAGATCATGAAAAGGAAATGAAACAAAGAAAAAATAGTTAGAGCATATTATCAATGAATAGTGTTCTAGAAAGAACAAAGAGGCTGTTGAGGATGCTCTAAGTAGTGTGGTAACCCAAGCAACCATCACATAAAATTGGGATTTGGGTGAAAGGGGAGGGGGAGAATCAAACGGCTGCTATCAATCATCTACCTACTCCATCATCGTCGGAATCATCATCAATCATGCGACGACGCTAGGACAAAAAAACCAAACCATACTAGTAATAAACAACTCCTGAGCTACATTGAGCCAGCAAGCAGCATGCATGCGGTCGTGGGGGTGAATGATTCGTGCAGTGCATTGCATGATTCCTGCTGCTGCCTTCTTGGATGGACTCGTTCTGCCTGCCATGGATCATCCATCTTCACCTTGCTAATTTCTCCTTCCTCGAGAGCCATCCGTTAACGACATATATATAAACAGTCAACCGATCGATCCACTCTCACACAACAGTTCCGTTCTCTCTGCTTGTGTGTGTGTGTCAACGGGAAGCTGCTACTTATATCATTACATTTTCTTAGATAAGAAGAAATAATGTAACCTCCAAAGATATAGACGGCCCAAAAACTGCTGCTAGTACATACACACATGGTAACTAACAAATACCATATGTTCGGTAATTAAGCAGTTTATTCAGAGCCGATGAGTACCAGATGCAAAGCCATTCGACAGGATCAGACCACAATCTTTGTTTCATTTTCTACCTCACAAAAAATGTGGCCTGTCAGTCATGCATGTCTCACTCGTAAGTCGCCACTTGCAATTTTTTTTTTTTGACAGGAAAAGGGCACTTATATTATCAAGAAACAAGAGACAATACCATCACAATTACAGAGCAGACCCCACACATAAAGAAAAAAGAACCACTTTCTTCTAGGCCTTTCTGCAATAGAGACAACACTGCTCATCCTCATCCCAAACTCGCCGTCCCTCGCCGGAGGAACGTCCGAAGGAAGCACGAAGCACCGCCAAAGAAGGCTCCAGCAGCCAAAACCCACTTGGGGTTTACAACGTCGATACCCGCCAAAAGCATCTGCCCCGCCTGGAGCAGCTAACCCTACGGATCTGTAGCACAGGGGTAGCCTCAACGAGGCTAGAAGGAAAACACGGCCTCCGCCGCCTTCACCATGGAAGCCAGCGACGATGACTCCAAAAGCCACACGGACGCAGCCACCAGCGGATTCAGTGAGGCCCAAAGGGAAGGAGGAGGCCCATTTGCCACTGGCCCATCACCCACCTTCAATACGTGGCCCATTCATCCATCTTACATCCTTCTATGCTTATAATGGGTTTTTACTCTTATTTGTTTTTTTTTCTCACCCAAAAAAACTCACTGTTTTTTGGTTCCGCTTCCTATCAATCGCCTACATTCAACGAGAGAGTGGCAGACGGTTTTTGTTCACCTAGCTTTCAACCTTCTTCACTGATGCTCCGGCTATAACTCTGGTGTGGTGAAGGACGAGGCCAACGGTTAGGTTTTGGGCTCACCACAACCCCCCGCCGAGGTGGTTGGCCATGATAGTGCGGTTGTATTGCCCATAGGCTAGTATAAGGGTGGTAGGCCATGTCGAAGGATAGATCAGTGTTAGAATTTGTGTTGAATACGCGTATGAATTGGGTTATGTGAACTCTAAGTTATAATAGACAAGGTGTCGGAGATAAAATCACGACCCATTACCATGGCCCACTCCGTGACGGCTCAATCGAACAGCCTCCTAGGGCCTGGCTCCCTAGAAGGTTCTATCAGGTCCATGTACATCCTGCCGAACAGCTTCCTGGTTGGCACGGTGCGTGACGGCCTAGGATTCCTGTTTGAGTCCGACTCGAACAGAGTTCTGCACGGCTACGTGAAGATCCGGACGTAGTTTCCCGGATTGGAGCAGACGTCGTGATCCCCAAGAATTAAAGTATACCTTATCTACCTCGGGATGTATTTGGCATGTATACGAGTTCGTTACGTCTTCGTGGTCAGCCCGGCCCGATTATCCCTCGGTAGGTCGGTTGTTCAACACTATATAAATCAAGCCCCTACGGCGTGTAGAGGGCAGGACGATGACGACGACAACCTGAAGCCAAAATCGCACACTACTTCCTATACACCCATAATCTCGTCGAGACCTGTCAATCTCGCCGAGTTCCTCCTTGTAATTCCTTTTTCATATAAAGAAGCACTGGACGTAGGGTTATTATCTCCCTGGAGCGGCCCGAACCAGGATAAAAACCCTTGTGTCTCCCTGTTGCTCGTTGATTGCTGTTTGTCTTGCTCGGCAGTGTCTTCTATCTCCCCTTTTCAAGAACCTTAATTGACTTGGGACCGATATCCCAACCGTCGACACAAGGGAGGGCCGTGTCAGGGTTAGGAATCATATCCTGGTTTCCTCTATAGATAGGAAGGTGTTCCTGGTGTAATCGGTCATGATGGTCTAGCTGTAATGCAGGAAGGACATGGTCGACGGCTGGCACGTGGCCATGACTCGGGTAGCCCAATATGCTAGTGCTAATTGGGGAGGAGTGTCCATAGTCCGAACTGTGTCACCAAATACTTTGCCTACGGTGCCATCTATATCTTGTATGGCAATTAAAATTGTAACAACCGATGAGGAAACGAAGAGTCATTAGGAGGTAGCAAGAAATCCAGGTGAACCCAACAAATGAGTCATTGTAAACAAGGAAGGCAGTGAGACCTTGTTGAGGAAGAAGACATGGATTGCTTAATATAGAAGATGAAGAACAACTATATCGAGGGAAGGGGAAGGGAGCAGTGGCGTGACGTGGGAACTCAAACAATGAACTAGCATCAACAATGGTGTGGGACTTAGAATGGCAATTGGGGTGGGTGGGGCATGGATAGCACAATCACATATCCGTACCCATACGACATACTAAGGGAGTCTAATAACTTTTATGTGAAATTACCATTGAATTATCATGAAAGGCTGAGTATTTTAAATAGGACCTTGGATCAAATTTGGATGCTAATACCCACTAATTTTCTTACAGATGAATAACGATGCAACCAGGATATATATATGATAGGAATACTCTTGTTAGGAAGACAACAAAGAAAAATATAGTCATTGGCTTGAGGAATGGCCAATGATATGATATTTTCAAGTGGTTTCGTGATGTCAAAATGTTTGTTTCGAGCTAGATTCTTAGGCCATCTCCATCCGAAACTTTAAATACGCACCATATAATATCATTCACAGTACACTCTATTCATCCCTCTAAAATTCTTTAACACATTACACCACACTATAATTTTTTTTCTTTCATCATATACTCTATCTCCGTGTAATTTTACGCTTCATCTCTAGTGCTCTTCGGAGGTATGTCTTGAAGAATTATCAGCTTGGCAGAGGTAAAACTGATGCCGGGAAAATGGGAGAGGAGAAATCGCAGGGGAATCTGTGGCCGTATATGCCCTGGCCACTGGCAGTGACGTCACTGGGCAGGCAGATAACGAAGGAGCCGCTCGCTGCAACCGGGAGGCGACCCGACCCGAAGTCCCGAACCAGCACAGCACGGAAAGCACCCGTCTCTCTCCTCCCCTCACCACCGACCAGAGGGAGATCGACTCTAGGGTTCCACCCATGGACGGCGGCGACTCCGGCGGCGGCGCGGCGGCGGCGGCCAAGTGGCGGACCGACGCCTCCCGGGCCTTCCAGTACTACCTCGACCGCTCCACCCCGCACGCCACCGGCCGCTGGCTCGGCACGCTCGCCGTCGCCGCCATCTACGCCCTCAGGGTCTACCTCATCCAGGGCTTCTACATCGTCACCTACGGCCTCGGGATCTACCTCCTCAACCTCCTCATCGGCTTCCTCTCCCCCATGGTCGACCCCGAGCTCGACCCCTCCGCCGCCGCCGACGGCCCCGCCCTCCCCACCCGCGGATCCGACGAGTTCAAGCCCTTCATCAGGCGCCTCCCCGAGTTCAAGTTCTGGTATGCCCCCACCCAGATCGAGATCCACCCCTCCCCCCTCCCCCAAATCTGCTCCACCGCCCGCCCCTCATCTGCATACCTCGGCTTTACCTCCTCCAGATCGCCGGCTCGTACCTCAGATTGATTACCAGACCTTCTCTTCTCTTCTCATCTACTCCTCACGCTATCTTGTCTTGTTGGCAAAAAATGAACAGTTTTTATTTCATTTTTCCGTTGCGAACCAACCGTGCGATCTTATTGTCTGTTAAGTGTGGTCTGCACCTATGTTCGCCTGTACAATATGAACGAAGGTGACACTAGGCACAAGGAAAAGCAAACACAGCAGAAACTACCCTCGATCATTGGTTGAGGATCTTCACATCACACTTATTTTCTCATCACCAAATTGTTGCCATGTGCCTGTGGTAATCCAAGTGTAGATTATTCATGCATATGTTTCTTGGCTAATGCAGCAAATGCATCATGCATGCATGGCAAAAACTCGACACCAGAGAAGAAGGGACGTACACCCCTTGACCTTGTGTGAGGCCCTGACTGCTGTCAGTGCTATGCAAACCATCTCAAGTGTGGCCATAACAAACTGTCCACAGATCATAGGACTTTGTGTTATCTTAGACTAGTCCACAAGCAACCCAATGGTCTTAAGTTCTGTCACTTCCTCTCGAACTGCATCTGTGTTGCCCCTTCCCTGAATTAACCCACTCATAAGCATGACATGTTCTTCGATTTCACCAGATCACTCCTTGGGTATTCCAACTGATGAGGTTATAAACAGTGGTTTCTCTAGTGTGGTGGTACTTGTTAATAACTGAGGGATTGCATCTTTTGTTACACCCCATAAGTTGCGATCTATGATCAGCTTGGTTGATGAAATTGCACTATGCACTTCCCATTTCCTTGGCACATGGGGTTCTATATTGCAAATTTACAACCTTGGGACCTTCCTCTGTAACATCCTTGTGCGCATGCTTTTTTTTATATCGACATGAATGGTTGTTTGGCAGAGACGTCCTAGCTATATTCTATGGGTCTGATGTTAACTTACTATAATATGAGCTACTTCCCTTTTTAGTAGTTCGACAACTCTTTTGATAGGTTGACGTGTTTCCTGCCTTTTCATATACTTTTGTAAAGTTCTCATGGTTAATTTTGCATCAGGACATATTTGAAGTGTTTTTGTGTTGATTGGAGTTAAATTGCAATCAAAGCATACGAAATTTGCAGTGATTCATTTCTACAAGCTTTCTTTGTTTCTTTCTCGTAGTTAATAGTTCATCATCACTAGTGATAAGAGTTTTTCTGTTCTCTGACAATTGAATTGATGTGCATCCATGGTGTGCTCATGGAACGGTCACTAGGCACTAGGTTTCCTTGAGATAGTGATATCGGCAGCATGTGCTAATTGGTACATTGTACATTGTGCTTATTCATGCATATAACCTTATAGATTCATGTTTCAGTCTTTCAGATGTGGTAATGCGAATTTAGATACAGTTCAACATACAGAACCTAAAGGCAAATGCGAGTGCTCTTTTCTTCAGTATTTTATTTTATGTGCTAGTTCCTTTTTTCAATAAATCTTAAAATTGTGCTGGTAGTTTCAAACTGATATATCCATAATATTTGTTCACTTATCTTTCAGGTATGCAATCACAAAAGCTTTTGTTATAGCTTTTGTGATGACTTTCTTCTCTGTATTTGATGTTCCTGTCTTCTGGCCTATACTTCTCTGCTACTGGGTTGTTCTTTTTGTCCTCACGATGAAGCGCCAGATTCTGCACATGATCAAGTACAAATATGTGCCCTTCAATATCGGGAAGCAGGTTAGTGTCCTTTATCGGCTATTAAGATTGTGTTCATGTTTGTCCATCTGCTGGATGTCAATTTTTGTGGGTTTGATGGATGCATGTTTATCAGCTACACATAGTGAAAATCTATAAATCAATGTCATTAGGCTATCTATTCAAGCTTGGGTCCTCTATATGTTCTCAGTTAGATGTGTGCATCGACTTCTCCTTTTTGTTTAAATTTGGCATTGTTGAACCTAGTGTCAGTCATTAGTTCATTTCTCATGATTTGCGATGTTTATGTCGGCAGAAATATGGCGGGAAGAAGAGTGGCGCAAGCAGCAGTTCATCGAAAGACTGATTGCAAACCTACCCTGGTAGGAAAATGAAAAAGGGACGACAAGATACAGTTGATTATGTCATGTGCTAAATACCAAGTGTAATACTTCATTCATGTCTAGGGTTAGAAGGATGGATATTCACTTCAGTTGACTTGGGTCACGGTTTTAATTTGGCATTGTGCTAGAGCGTTTTCTTCAATGCGTACATAGTGTCATAATTCTTTACAGCAAATATTGCCGCCCTGCCCTGGTCGAGTTGTTTTGCTGGGCAGCAGCAGTAGCATGTACCTGCACGAATGCAACTGGCAAGTAGTGTATCTCTTACATCATCCTACCCCATCTCAATTTGCCACCTAGATGTGTTCAATTTTGACGAGGCAAGGGCGCATTGCCACGTCATAGGTAACTTTGCTTTGCAGCTAGAGGACGAGTACTGCCATGGAATCAAAATCAGCTCAGCCTGGTTTGCGAGATGCAAATTTTGCAAGATTTGGCACAACCGGGAGTAAATTTCCGTTCATATTTATTTGATATATTGACAGCAAGATTGTATCGACGGCCTAGAAATGGAATGCGCCAAAAGGGCTGGGTGATAAATCGTAGTAAAATAATAGTAGAAATTGATTAATTCGATCACTCATCCGGCAAAAGCGGATCAAAGTTGTTTTTTATGAGCAGATCAAAGTTATTAGCTCATCAATAAAATGGTGGTTTTGGCTGGGTTTTGCTAACAGAACAGCACAGAACAGGTTCAATTCTCTGGCTATAATCTTATTGTTGTCATACTTTTAACCCTGCTGTGCACCAAAACACCATCACCAACGACTAATATGCAAGAACAGATAGAACTGCATGTAGGAAAATCAACCGGCAAAACTCACTTGTATTAGTAATTTACCACTCCTCGTACACTCGTACTAGAGAAACGTAGGACACCACCGTGATTCATACCAACAAGAGTAAACGATTTTCCTAAAAAAAACTAAAGAGTAAACGAAAGATTAACACCCCTCCAAAGAGAGAGATGGAAGCTTCCTATCTTTCTGACGTACTGTGCAGCAAGCTTCTGACCCAGAGGAGGTGAGAGAGAGAGATGGAAGCTTCCTATCTTCCTGGCGTCCTATGCAGCGAGCTTATGACCCAGAGGAGGTGAAGACGTTGGCTCGTCAAGAAGGACCGCACCTTACAGTGGAGTGGATCAAAATGCCATGTGTAGCTCAGTCGGATTGCTCCTCCATTACAAAAGAGTTTACGTCGCCATCAAAAAATCGATCGAGATGGTATGCGATTATTAAGAATTGCTTTGCTTTGAAAAGCGTTTTGCCCAATGTTCAATTCCGTCATGTGTGCAGAGGTTGTAACAAAGTTGCCCATGAGCTTGCTCAGTTTGCCAAGAGAATTAAGTACAGTGCCACGTGGAGATTAGATTTTCCGTCTTGTGTTAGGGATTTGATTTTAAACAATTGTAATTCTCCTTCCATTTAATAAAGTTCTCCGTTGCATCGCAAAAAAAAAATATGTAAGGAGTGATCGACTGATCGGTCAAAAGGCACCATTGCAAATTGAAAGCATGAACTGGGCCTGAATCGAGAAAGCAACGTGTTGTGATTTCTGATTGACAATTCCTTGCCGATCCAAGAGTGCACAAGTACCAAATACACGGTTTGAACTTTGGATTACAAGCCAATATACGACCGGTGTTTCCCTAAGCCACGCTTAGTACAGAGTCATGGAGACAGGACAAATCGTTCTCAAGGACCAAATTCTAAAGAAAATAGAAGCAGCAAACAATTTACCTGCATCTGCTCCTCTCTCTTTTGTGTAATACGCATACAGCGCAGCAAGAAATTCCGGACAGCGTATAACTTCTGAGATGAAGAGATTAATTGACCTTCCACATCTTGCAAAATATAATGAAAACCAGAAGGATATGAAAACCAGAAGGATATGATCAAAGTCATCGGTTGCTATTGCTCCACCACACACGCACACATGAAAAGGTGAACACCAAGTACTTGCTTCTAATTACCTTGTTGATTGTTGCTGTTTTTTTTTTCTCATGCCAGTGGAAAAACAACCGTAAAATAATCTATGTCAAGATTGCAACCCTTCGATGCTGAACAAATATTGGTGTCCATGTTGGGAGCAAACGTCAGGCTAAACATTGATTCACGTTGCTTACAAGTGCATCTGACAGACAGATCTCCTAGCAAAAATTTAAAGCGCTGGGATACTGTCGCTTCATTCAGAAGACCACAATCATGTTCCATCAGCATCACTAGAAATTTTGGGGCATATATAGGTAGTGGGTCTTCAGCATCTGCACATGAAGGATACATCAAGAGCAAATAATTCTGGGCTATTGTTTCAAGTCAGTAATTGTTTGTTCATCAGCAGTCTGAAGAATCACTGGAAATCAAAGTCTTAATATCAGTGTATCAGACAGTACTTCAAACACTGGAATCTGCCATGTTGCCCTTGTATAAGAGATAAGCTCCAAAATTTATGTTCATGACGTGCAACAGAAGGCTCCGTAGCATACAACAATGACATTTGGAAATTATGCTGAGCCTGGAAATACAATAAGGTAAATAATAACTAAGGGCCAAGATTTGTTTAGCAAATATATTGCACAACGTAGAGACTGTAAACCCAGGTGCAGAGTCAAAAATAGGATGTTTATTTTATATACTGCAGTGAAGTTGTGCAATGGACAATAGTCTATAATTTCTCGTCGGTGTGCCCAAATAGTTACAGATCATACCTGAATCAGTGTCTCCAGAATCTTCATAAAATTTGCTTGCCAACTGAAGCAATAAATGTCCCGTCACAGATCACTACTCTGTGATTAAGGATGTGCTCCCAAGAAGGTGAAGTATAGCTGGAAGTAAATGAATTGTGCTCATTGGATGAGCTCATGTAGTTAAAGGAGTAACAGGCAATGATGTTTGGCACCGGTGATCTGTTGTATGTCACGGGACACAGTGTCAACAATGTCTGGGACAAAACAAAGAACCAACCGCACAAATGCTTCTGCACATTGATGAATGAAGCCCTCCTTTCATAGTCTACCAACTGATGATAAATAACTTTATGTTTCAGAGAAATGAGAAAACCACCTTTGACAGTTCTTGCAAAGAAGAATAACAAATGAAAGAGTTTTCCGACACATAATATCACTTCCCTGTTCTATCAGAGAAATGAGTCCAGGGACCAATTGTTTCTCCTCTGTAAGCCACAACACTTGCACTGCTCATCGTTTAAAGGAGATCCTTGGTCATCAATTTTCTTGGTATCTTGATCAGACTGAGTAGAACTAGATCAAAAGTTATCCTAGCATCGCCATAAAAGCCTCTTTAAGTTTATCATGTTGGTCCCTTAAACCATTTCATAGGGGACTAAAAATTCTTGAACTAGCCAGTTCTACATCAAGGACAGTGGAGTAGCGTATCAGTAATCCCATAAGTGAAGAAACTAGAACATGCAAGGCTGTTTTTTATGTTTGAAGCATTCTTTATGATCAGCAACATGATTGGACAATTATTTGGAGCATCAGAGTTCATGTTCTATATCTCCAGGTATCTTGTTGATATTCTGTTTCTCTAAAACCAGAAAATTTTCACTTAAACTCTAATGTTTGACTGTTGAAAGTATTTGTCTGTTCCCGTGGTAACATTTTGTGTCAAATTTCTATCCATTATTGACACCTTCTAAAACAATAGCAGCAAAGCTTTTGGTTAAAGATTCAGATAGACCAAACAAATGCCATCACAGGATATAAACTGTTAAATTTGAGTAACCCATACAGAAATAGGTGCAAGATTTCCTCGATGGCTTGGCAACAGTTTCTGCCCATAATGAAAATCATTTGACATGCAAGAACAGTCAGTATGAGACTAGTGCTGGATAAAATAATTAACATCTTTCGGGCTAATTCAAGACATTAAGGCTCAAAAAAGAAGTGCAGTAAGCATACCAGTTTAATAGGTTTTTGTCCTCTTTTCCTTTTTAATCACCTCTTTTATATTTTTATATAGCTGCATCTTTATTACGAACGGCCATTTGATTGTCAAAACTGAGAGGTCAAGCAAAATATATAAAAATGTGACAGGAAGTTTTAAGATGCATATTATTGTCAAAGCCTTGTAAAATTGACTACTGTAATTCTATTTAGATACACTGTACACATCCTAGGCCATGACATAAATTACTGGTCCATTGTCACTAGAGTAACCACAATATGAAACCGAGGCACCTCAAGGGGCAATAAAAGTGCAAATTTCATTGAAACAATAACATTGCATAAGAATGGGCAGTCATAAAAAAAACCTTTGGAGCCTATCATACCAGAGTGGCTAAAAGACCCCAACCTCGCTTGTACAATAGAGCCTAAAATACAACAGCAAGCCAACCTCGTCACGAATTACCAATTAATATGGATTCTCCTAAGCCTAATTCCCAGTTTGCTTCCGCGACTTCTTCTTCGTATGCTCTCCTAGCTCTATATCACCATCATTACTGTCACCTCTCGTCCTCTTGCTTTTCCTCTTCTTGTCACTTCCCAAATCACCTCCATTAACATTTCTTCCCTTATTGACCTCTTCCTCTTCAGCGTGCTGCTTGTTTTTCTTCCTTTTATTCTCCTTGTCCTTGCTAGCAGTTCCTTGTTCAGTGGCACCATAGCTAACGATTATTTTGTCAACCTCCTTGGCACCCCTCACTTCCCCTTCCTGCTTATTGTGTTTCTTCTCCTTCTTCTTCTTCTTGTCGATTTCTTCTACTGGCTGGGAGGCTTGCAAACCGCCATCAGGAGCTTTCAACATATCCCTGTGTTGTACATTCTCCTTTTCATCTTCCTCTTCCACATGCTTCGCCTTCTCCTTCTTCTTCCTCCTCTTGTCACTTGCAGGGCTGCTCTTCTCCTCCAGAATCCTCTCCCCGGCTTGGTCGCCGGAAGGCTGCAGCTTTACGTGCTTCTGGTCGCCCATGAAGGTGTCGCCCTGGTGCTGGAGCCTCCGGCGGAAGTTGTGGTGGTGGTTGGCGGCGTCGGTGGCGGTGCAGAGGTAGGTGGCGGCATCGGAGGAGGGGAGGTGGGATGCGGCCGAGTCGATGAAGTCGGCGAGGGTGCTGACGGCCCTGGCGAGGGAGCAGGGTTTGGAGGAGAGGACGGTGCCGGTGATCGCCCTCATCGCCGCCGCCGCCCCCGCCGCCGCGAGAATTAGTTAGGGTTTTAGGCGCGCGCCGTCCCCGAACGGGGATATCACACCCGACGGGGACCCCGTCCCCGAATGATCCCCGGCGGCGCGGCGGGCAGCTGGGAGGCGGCGGGCAGCCTGGGAGGTGGGAGGCGGCTGGGACTGGACGGGGTGCCGCCGGCGATGCGGTCAATGTACGGCTTCACGTCCTCGTACTCGAACTCCGGCACGCGCGCCTTGAACGCTGCGGCGAGCTCGTCGCCGCTCGCCGCCGTCCCTCCGGCGGCGCCGGCGAGGAAGCCGCGGAGGTAGTCCGTGCCGGCGTTCGCCGCGAGGATCTCGCCGAGGACGCACCGCTGGACGGCGCCGGCGTTGGTGGTGACCTGGGAGCCTGGGAGGTGGGAGGCGGCGTCGTGCGTGTGGCGGCCTGGTGCGTCGAGCCACCCTCGTGCGTGTGGCGGCGGGCGGCCTGGGAGGCTGGGGAGTGAAAGCTAGGGTTAATGTGTTGTGACTTGTATATACATGGCTAAGAGTTGGGCCAATAACACTAGATGGGCCAAGGAGCTGGGCTGAGGGCCTGAGGCGCTAGGCAGCCTGGGCTACTCGGGGCCCGGATGGGGATCGGGGACGGGGATCAAGGAAACCTTCCCTTCCCGGCTTCACCCGACGGGGCATGGTATTTTACCGTGAAGTCCCCCACGGGGAGCAAATTCATCTCATCCCTGTCCCCTAATAGATGAAATCCCAGTCGATGAACGGGGATTGGAGCCCCGTTGCCATCCCTAGTCTCAGAGGGAGAGGGAAAGGTCAAAAGGAAAGCAAAGGGTTGTTATGGGCCAGGTCAGCCCATAAGTACTTGTATTTGGGCCTGTAGCCCAAATTACTGGTTGCTTTCTCCGTCTGCCTTTTTTTTTTCTTGAAAAAAGTCCGCTTTGCCCCCTTTAACTATTACAAAAGTTCGATTTTGCCCCCCTCAACTATAAAACCGGGCATTCAACCTCCCTCAACTATCAATTTCGGTCAAAATACCTCCTCCACCCAAAACCACTATGGTTTTTGATGACATGTCATCCGATTTTTTTAAATAAACTCAAATAGATCAAATAAATTGTAGAAAACCATATAAATAGAATAAAAATAGAATAAAAAAAAATTTAAAAATTGTGAAAACAATGTAGAATACAAATACTATAATTTTATGTGCATAATTATATGTAAATATATTTGTCCTATACTATCTTTTATTGATTAAATAGTTTGAGCTTTTAGGAAAAATAAGTATGGCTTATAGGAAAACGAGAAGACTAAGAGAAATATATGGACGTTAGCTTTACCTTTTAATTGTAATTTAAAAAATTAAATTCAACATTCAAAATAGCATACTTACCATTTGCATTTTTATTATTTTTTACAAACAAAATTTTCCTAAATTCTTTTTTTTAATCAATAAAAGACACTCTTCAACAAAAGAAAATTCATATAAGTACATATATAAACATTGTGCTTTTACTGAATATTTGGATTCCACGTATTTTTCTTTTTTTGGTTTTTATATGATTTTATTGAGCTTCCTATGATTTTCTACCGTTTATAAAATTTTGCGATATTATTTTCTTGAAAAAAATGCTGACTAGGATGACATGTCATACAAAACCATGGCGGTTTTGGTTGAAGGGGGGTAATTTGACCGGTTTTGATAGTTGAGTGAGGTTGGATGCCCGGTTTTAGAGTTGAGGGGACAAAACCGAACTTTTACAATAGTTGAAGGGGGTAAAGCAGACTTCTTCCTCTCTTTTTTTGTGATAGGCCTTCTATGTTAATACTTGAGGAAGAGGAGAATGGAGAGCGGAGATGTCGCTGGAATTAAACTAATGCCAAATCTTGTGAGCTTGAGATTTTTGAGAAACAAGAAAAAAAAGGGGGTGAAATCGTTGAAAATTATAAGCAAATACTCCCTCTATTTCATTATATTTGTTCATGGACTCGAAAAAAATATGTTTCATAATACGTATTTGTCTATTGAAAATATCAGAAGTGTATTGTGATGTTTTCACTCTTTAGCCCAATTAAATACTTAGTAAGAAGAAAAATAGTTCTAAGGTGCTATTTAATAGAGTTATGAATGGTATTGGCACATTAATTTTTTTAGAACTATTATTTATTTCGTCAGTACGTATGATGTGCTAGGGAGAAACATCGCAAAACGGAGGGAGTACGTATGATGTGCTGGGAAAAACATCGTAGAACGGAGGGAGCAGGGATGTTAATATTATGCCAGTGGTTTTCTTGGCATTCTCGGCTGGACATACATGCATCCTTGATCCTTTTGCATATGAACTCGGAGACTGATGTATAAGCACAACATGCGCATGCTTGCACTTTTCAGGCGGCCATGGATCATTTCATTTTGTGTGCAGCAGCAGCAGCAGCAGGAGGAGGTGGCTTGTGCTTGGAGGAGTTGGAGGTGCGGGTGAGGGTGAGGTGCACCCCGGGGTTGGCGCCGGTGCAGGAGCTGTGCAGCAGCAGCGAGTTGTTCATCACCTGCACGTTGCTGTTGATCACCGCCGCCGTCGCCACCCCCTCGCCCTCGCCGCCGTCGAGCCTATGCCCCTGCCCCTTCTTCTTGGCGTCCATCTTCATGGACGCGCCCTTGCTCTCGCTGGCCAGCGTGATCACGGTCGCGCCGCAGCCAGAGGCCTTGTCCACCACGCCGGCGGCGCCCGCCTTTGTGTCCTTGTGCAGCTTGCCCTGCTCGCCGCTCTTCTCCTTCTCCTTAGGCTCCTTAGGCTTGGAGGGTGGAGCAGTCGGTTTCTTCTGCGGCGGCGGCGGCGCTGGTCGCCGGTGCAGCTGGTTACTGGTGGCCGCAGCGCGGGAAGGGGATGATGGCCTGGGCCTCATCGCCGGAGAAGGCCTCCGTGACGGCGGAGGAGGGGGGCTGGTCCAGTAGGGGTACAAATACTGCTGCTGCTGCTCCTCATCCATGGCCTGAGCCTGATGCTTGTTACTGTTTCAGAGTGAACAGCAGTGATTGATGAGAGGGAGAGCTGATTGGTGCTATTTGTAGTTTATATCCCGGAAATGAGCATGGCATGGGAGCAAAGCTGGGCATCTGATTCTTGCAGCCGTCTGCACCTACAGCACACACCTTCCTTCCCTTGTCTTGCTGCCAACATTTGGAATATTGATTACTTCACCATGCTTGCTTCTAGAGCTGCCTTCTGCTTCCATACCTTTCACCACTACTGTTTCTTTTTCTTCATACAAGAAAGTGACAAACAGGCAACATAAAAAAAAAAGAATTGAAATTTCATCACTTTATTGTTCTCTTCACAGTTGACAGCGTTGTACTCTAAAACCACAAACAGCCTGCTGCCCTGCTGCCCGTATGTTCTAGCAGCTGCTGCTGTCACGAAACGCACGAATCCAGCATATCCTTCAAGTAAATTGCCTCTTGCAAAATTGTGCAAAATACCAGATTATTATATTGCTATCCTTCAACTAAAAAAACGAATCAAAGGGCTCCTTTTTTACATACTACGCTACCAAATACTAATACCTCCTGTTGGGTATCACTGTCAGGTCGGCTTCTCCCAGTCCCACATTCAACGTACGCACTTTAGATTTAAACATTGCAAATTCCACCACTGAAGCGTCAAGCCCAACAATTCTAGCTAAGTTGACAAACGAGACACACAATTAAGAAAGCACATGGTTCTAATGCTCATACGAGGGTAGGTCTCAATAGATAGTAATGAACAACGCAGTGACATAATAAACGGCTACAATTCACATGAGTTGCCAATTGTAGCTGCTCAACTGGTCACATCTAATTTATCATAAGATGAAAATTTGCAGCTAGCATTGACAGATAAGATAGACCATACCATCATTAACTAGAGAGAAGTCAGAGCCATAAATCCATAAAGCAGAGCTAAGGATGAGTACTGGTAGAAGGGCCACCTAGCATCTTGTCAACTTTTGCTAGAAGGCCTTGCATTTCCCCCACAAGGTTTTGTGACACAGGCTTCGCTCCATCTGATGAGGTAGCATTCTTCACAGATGAATGGCCGGTCAGGGATGAAATCATTTTCTCAAGGTTTTTCCTTATATCCACAAGAGGAGGTTTCGAAGCAGGTGAAGCCGGAGGCACACTCAGCGTGATCGGAGGAGGAAAATCAAGCATTAGCCTGGTGAATGGAGGCCCAAACATACCAAGAAGCTCACTGCTGTGGGCTGCCTTAGCTTCGGTGTCCTTTGCAAACACAACACGTGCACTGCGGGTGTCTTTCCTGATCTCACTCTCAGACTCAATCACAAAGCCAAACTTGCCAAATGTGGAGAGTAGTTCCTCCTTGGAAGGGACAACAACACCATTAGCAAACTCCAACAGAACAACTCCTGGACTTCCAAAGTGCTGTGTGGCTTTCTTCTTCCTTTTCTTAGGGGCAGAATTACTTGGATCAGGGCAGGCGCCATTAGTAGATTCACCAGAGGAATGATTTGCAATAGCACCATTGGCTACCTTCTTCTGGATAGTTTGTTCACCCCTTTGACCATTATCAGTGAGCACATGGCTTGTTGAGATCACATCTGTGCCATTAGTGACCACCACCTTCTTATGCATTTCTGGCACCATTGCTTCCAGAGATGCATAGGACTCTTGCACTGTATGCAGTTCCGCACCTTTGTGTCGTTTATCTTTATTGTCTGGCTCACACGTGTATCCATGCGTAGGAAGCGATCTTCTAACAGAAACATCTACAGCAACATTTTGCTCACTTGTACCTACAGGTACATCATCAGCTCCCAACTTCGCTGGTTCCATCAGAACACTTGTAACAGGCACATTTGCGACAACACGCTGCACATTCATATCTAACTGGATACCAGTTCCCGACTTTTTTGCTTCGACCATACCCTCATCATTATTGTGTGCACATTGGTCAGATAAAGTATCACTAGTACCCACTGGTGTCTTCGCAGCGGATCCACCATTTTCTTGGCCTTGTTCCGGTCCTAGCTTTGTTGCTCCAGACTCTGCAGCTGATGAAATAGGACTTTTAAACACCAGCTTGTTCTTTGCATCCTGAGCCATAGCTCCAATGCCCCTTGCACTACCTCCTACAGTCATTAGGCTTCTTATATCTTCCGCTTTCACTTGCCTGATAGGAATAGCAGGGGTAATTGATATGCCAGGGCTAGCGGCAGGAAAAGTCTTCTCTCTTTTCCTCCTCTTGACAGGAGAACCAGCACTCCCATCTTGATCCTTCTTTCTACGACGCCTCAATGCACAATTGCCATGTTTCAGAGTAGCACATGAATCAGAAACCAAACCTGCAACGTCCGGACCAGCTTTTGCAGAAACATCCTTCTCAGCAGGGCACTCATGCATTTTGTAGGAGGTATAATCAGCGCCTTTTTCAAATACCGATCTTCTAAAGAAACCAAGAAATCCCATTGCAGCCTTGGGGAACTGACGCCTATGGAAGATATCCTTGCCGAAGCTGCTCACCGACATCAATACCTCTGGTGCACCAGCATTGTCTGGCAAGGCCTTCTTGTCACCCTGAGAAGCATTGGGCAGCGACTCCTTTGGCGAATCAGCCACATTCTGAACAGGGGAGACCCTGCCCAAGTCGGTGTATGGTGGTGAAAGGTATTTACTCTTCTTCCTCTCACGCTTGCCTGACAAACTTGGCCCAGTGCCACTGTCATTCTTCATGGTCTCGCCCTCCCCTGCATCAAGCTTTTCCATGAGGGAGGCAACGCTACGCTTCTTTTGCATGGGTGTCTCCTGGGGCCTCTCCAATGCCTTGTCGACGGCACCCCAATCTTTGTCTTCTCCAGCAGGCACGTCAAGATCAATCTTGTCCACGAGGTCGTCGACCGGACGGCGCGGGTAGTAACCCGCGCCAGCCGGGCCCCAACCCTGCGCGAGGGCGCGGACCCAGCTCTTGAGCCTGGCGCGGTCCACCAGGCCGACGGACGAGACGTCGAGCGCGGCGGCGCGGAAGGAGGCGAGGAAGTCCGATGGTGGCAGGTTGGCGACGGCGACGGTGCCGCTGGTCTCCGGGGGAGACGGGGCCGGCGCGCAGGCGCAGGTGAGGTCGGCGTGGAGGAGCGCGACGGCGTGCGCGTGTGCCTCCTCGACGGCGGCGACGAAGACGCGGGCGCGACTTTGGCGGGCCATGTCGTCGGCGGCGGGGTGGGCGAAGGGCCTGAGCTGGATGGCGTGGCGCGTGCCGTCATGGGCGTCGCCGAAGCAGGAGACGAGGGAGGCGTCTGGCTCTCGCAGGAGCGCGGGCCACCAGTGCTTGCCGTCCTTGGCCTGGGCCCAGACGAGCTCCCCGGCGGCTAGGGTTTGGGGGGCGCCCCCGGCACCGGCTGCAGGGGCTAGGGTTTCCATGAGCGGAGGGGGGTTGGAAGTGGAAACAAAAGGGAAGGAGGGGGAAATAGGATGGAATCGGAACGGAATCGCAGGATGGAAATGGAATGCGATTGATTGGGGGAAGGCGACGGCGATGGGGGAAGGGCGAAGGGTAGAATAGATGAGATGGATGGGGATTGGTTACTGCCAACTGCCAAGTGCGGCGGCGATTGCGGCCACCGCTTCTTCCCCGACTCCGGAGGCGGCGGCGCCGCCACACTCTCGGTCGGTACCTCTCACTGCACACTGCACTGGCTCTCACTCACACACACCAGCACACCACAGAAGAGGGGAGTCGCAAAAAAAAACCACTTCCCAGACAAAACACCAATTTTTACCAGTTTCCAAAAGAATCGTTCATCATGTCTTTTTTTTAAAAAAAAAACTTCAAAATAAAAACCTATTTTTTTCAGTTGTCATCCCGTCGGCTAAAACAGCGTTATTCAACTTTATGTGTTGGCTCAGATAGCTTTATTCATTTTTATCTATCATTTTATTTCATACTATAATAACAGCGTTATTGTCACACAAGTCTCGCCTCTTTCCGTTCTAATTGCAACCTAGAAAACAACATTAGTGCTGTTTTTTATTAAAAGAGAAAATTGTCTACTTCTCATCGCAAAACCATCGACGTCAACCCCTTGCATCGATGACCACCGAAGCGCCACCTCGTCTCAATCGCCTGACCTCGTCGTTCAGCCACATCTGACCTACCCGAGACCTGTCCAAGCTAGCACCCTTACTCTGGCCACCGCTCGCTGGAGCCATTCACCTTCCCCGTGAATTAAGGCTATTGTATTGAAAGAGATAAATGTTTTTATTTTGATAAAACCTAAATTGTTTAAAACTCAATTTAAAATCCACAATCATATATTCTTGCATAGTATTAATGCATTTATTATTAAAAAATGTAGCCTTTACCACCCTTCCAATATGTTGAATTTAGTTCAGATTTATCATTCCAATGAGAGCCTGCAAGTACTATTGACTCTCTTACCCATTATGTCGAACCTGTTAATTTAAATGAATATATCCTTATTTACTACAGATACGTACTTGATTTGTCGGCAGAAGAGTCTTTTCTACACTCACAAGCTTAAGTGAAGGCTCGCAAAGTAGACAGGAAGCCCCCACCCCGTCAGTCCTGTGTTGCCGTAGCGTGCCCTACTTCAAAAAGGTATTACCTCGCCAATTTAAAAGGGGATGATTGGATTCCCGAGGGGGTCGAACACTCCGGAATCCGCTCTTTTTGAACGAAGGACTAGAGGGTTTAGTAGGGAAAGGAGGTCGGAAAGATAACAAGCCGATCTTGATCCTAGGAAAGCAAGGTCTTAAAGCACCTTCTGAATCCTTAGCTTTAAGACTGCAGTCCAACATCTAGCTATTGGAATTACCAGCCAATACGGTTCAGCTAGTTGAAGTGTTTGTGCTCTTGAGTTCACCTACACCTATCAAAGGAAAGTGGCACGCTTGGTTTGATCAAGCTGCTGAGTATTGGAAACAAGCTATAGCGCTTACTCCGAGAAATTATATTGAAGCACAGAACTTGGTTGAAGATTACGAAGCACTTTGAATTTGGATAAGACAAAACAATAATAATTGGTTTGTGCTTCACTCAATTGAGGAGCCGCTGCATCTCTTTATATAACACTTGAGCTGTACATTACAGGAGGTGTAACATCCTAATTAATCCTTACGTTACAACACTCTAATTACATGAGTAACGCACACATGTACTACTGCACTAACTAGGAAACGCATGCACGTACTGCTGCACTAACACACGCACTGCTGCTGCACTAACTCAAACTAATTACTCAAGCATTATCTTAACATCCCCCATCAATCTTGACGTTAGTAATGTTAACATTGTCACTCATCCGTGCTAACTCAGCTGCAGATACGGCTTTAGTCAATCCATCAGCAACTTGATCCTTTGAAGGAATAAACCTGATGTCCAGAGTATTATTCGCAACTCTTTCTCGAACAAAATGAAAATCCACTTCGATATGCTTTGTCCTGGCATGGAACATAGGATTCGCTGACAGGTATTTTGCACCCAGATTATCACACCATAATACAGGAGTTCGTCTCTGGTACATGCCCAATTCTCTCAACAGAGATTGTATCCAGAATACCTCAGCTGCTGCATTTGCCAAAGACTTATATTCTGCCTCTGTACTTGACCGTGATACAGTAGGCTGCTTCTTCGAACTCCAGCAAACCAAGTTCTTCCCATAATAAATGGCAAACCCTCCAGTCGATCGTCGATCATCAGGACATCCTGCCCAATCCGCATCAGAGAAGGCACTCACTAAGTCTGAACCACACTTGCTTATCCATAATCCCATGTCTCTGGTGTGCTTCAAATAACGCAGGATCCTTTTAGTAGCTATCCAATGCTCTTCTGTTGGTGAGTGCAGATATTGACACACCTTATTCACACTGAAGGAGATATCAGGGCGTGTAATTGTAACATACTGTAGTGCACCAACCAAGCTTCTGTACCTGGTAGCATCTTCTGCTGCCAGTGCCTTCCCTCCTCGTGTCAATTTCTCCGATGTTGACAGTGGAGTAGCAACTGGCTTACAATTCTTCATACCTGCTCGGTCTAGGATGTCTGTCACATATCGAGCTTGGCTTAAAACTAAGCCTCCTTTCTTCTGTTGCACCTGGATCCCTAGGAAATAATGAAGATCTCCTAGATCCTTTACTGGAAACTCTCTCTGCAGCCCTTGCACTAGCTTCTTTATCATGTCCATAGATGAGCCGGTGACTATAATATCATCCACATACACAAGAACATATACTATCACACCACCCTTGTTATACACAAAGAGCGATGTGTCAGCACGGGACGGAGTAAAACCGAACTCTTGAAGCTTTTGACTAAGTCGAGAGTACCATGCTCTTGGAGACTGTTTGAGACCATATAAGGATTTATCCAATTTGCAAATTGCACTAGGATTCTTCTTATCTACATACTCTTCCGGCTGACGCATATAAACATCCTCTTCAAGAATTCCATGCAGGAAAGCATTCTGCACATCTAGTTGCTTGAGATCCCATCCTCTTGAAACAGCCAGGGAGAGAATCAAGCGTATCGTCACTGGCTTCACCACTGGACTGAAGGTGTCACCATAATCTATGCCACACCTTTGTTTATAACCCTTTGCCACCAATCTAGCTTTACGGCGATCAACAGAGCCATCAGCCTTCCTCTTTAACTTGAATACCCACTTCGAGTCGATCAAATTTATACCTGATCGCGGCGGAACAAGGTGCCACGTCTTGTTTTTGATCAACGCCTAAAACTCCTGATCCATAGCACTCCTCCATTCACTTTCCTTTACTGCTTCCCTATAGGACACAGGCTCTCTTATAACATGGCCTGCGAAAGGAACAGTGCCATCAGTTCTGATCTTTGGCCGCCTAATATTGTGCTGCAACCTGGTCCTCATCCCTTGAGTTCGAACTGCAGAATCATCAGCTTGTACGGATGTCACATCATCATGAACAGCACCATGCATGGGTGACCCAGGCGCTGGCGGCGGGGGCGCTGGTGACATAATAGCGCCATGCATTGGCGACGTGGGCGTTGACGAGCCTGAAGCTGAGCTAGCGTCGACGTTTGATCCTCCTACAACATTGGTGTTGTCAGCACTTTCCCCTTGTGTCGCGCCACCATTCGAGCTGGAGTCCTGAAGAGATGCAGCAGGAGAAAATGCATCCGATGACAGGTCAGCATGCCCAAAATGCAAAAGATCACTCTCTGCTACAGGACCACGAGAGGATAGGTGGAGCGGCAGTGAGATGGCTGTTGGAGGAGTGGCTTGGCTTTTAGATGACGATGCAGTGGAGATACTATAAGGAAAAACAAACTCATCAAATATGACATCTCTTGATATATATATTCGGCCAGAGGAACGATGATAGCACTTATATCCTTTATGCATACTGCTATAACCCAGAAAAACGCATTGCGCCGAACGGAATTGGAGTTTTCTAGAGTTATAAGGCCGTAAATTTGGCCAACACGCACAACCAAAAACCTTTAGGAAAGAATAATCAGGAACTTTGCCAAACAGTTTTTGGAGTGGAGAGATGGATCCAATTACGGATGAGGGAACCCTATTAATGAGAAAACATGCAGCAGCAAATGCCATGTCCCAAAAGGACAAAGGCAAGCCAGATTGAGCGAGAAGTGCTAATCCAGTCTCGACTACATGTCGATGTTTACGTTCGGCGGTGCCATTTTGTTGGTGTGTGTGTGGACATGATACGCGATGAGATATACCGAGTGATTGGAAGAATGAATTGAGCTTTTGATATTCACCCCCTAATCTGATTGGACAGTGATGATTTTAGCATTGAGCAGACGTTCAACATGAGCTTTGAAATGTGGAAAGATTTTATATGCGTCAGCTTTGGTTTTAAATGGATAAACCCAAGTGAACCTGTTAAAGTGATCAATAAAACTCACATAAAATCGATAACCACCAAAAGAAGTGACCGCCGGTCCCCACACATCAGAACAAATAAGCTCCAAAGGTTTAGATGAAACAGTGTTTGACACAGAATATGGTAATTGATGACTCTTGGCCATTTGACAAGGATCACAAACATGGGTAAGAGCTTTATTACTACGACATGGAAGTTTATTTCTAGAAATGATCTGTTGAACTACTTTTGACGACGGATGACCCAACCAAGCATGCCACAATGCCACATTAGGGAGGGTGCTAACGGTGTTTATTTCCTTGCGATGAATATCACCAGTCAGCCCTAAAGGATACAGTCCACCTTTACTGGAACCGCGAAGAAGAACTTTCTTCGTGATGCGATCCTTAACAAAGAAATGATGGGGGTGAAACTCAAAAAATATATTATTATATGTGGCAAGCTTATGAACTGAAAGTAAATTACGTTGGTTATGAGGAACATGAAGGACATTGTTTAACAGAAGTGGTTTTGAGAGGGTCCTGATTTGAGAGTAACCTATATGCAAGATTGGCATACCTAATCCATTTGCAGCATGCACCTGCTCCTTGCCAGTGTACTTCTCACGCATGGTGAGTTGATCTAGATTACTGGTTATGTGATCAGTAGCTCCAGAGTCCGTATACCAGACAGGATCAACGGAGTAGCCTGCGCTTGCGAGCGCTGCTGTCTTCCCTGGTTCTTCCTCCTGAAAAGCATGGTTGAACCGGTTCCAGCAACACAGAGCGGTATGGCCTGGCTTGTTGCAGACTTGGCAGACCGACCGGTTCTAGTTCCTGTCGCTGTTGTTGTTGCCACGTCTGCCTTGTCCTCCACGCCCGCGGTTGCGGCCACGGGAGTCTCCACCGCGCCCTCAGCCTCCGCCGCCTCCTCCACGGAAGACGTTGTTGGCTGCAGCTCCAATGGTGTCAATAGAGATGTGATGACTCTGTAGACATTGCTCATAGTTTAACATATGAGCATAGAGGTCACTGAGGTTGAGCGCCCCAGGTTGTGTGGTGACCAAGGTCACCAAAGGATCATGGTCGGAGTCGAGTCCTGATAGCATGTAGATGGCGATGTCTTCCTCTTCAATTGGATGACCAGCTGCGGCGAGAGCATCAGCATAGCTCTTCACCTTACTGAAGTAGTCTGCCATCGTTGAAGATCCCTTCCGGGCAGTGGAGAGTTGTCGCCGGAGTTGGATCACACGTGCCCGGGACTATGAGGAATACATACGTTCCAACGCATCCTAGACTTCGGCCGCAGTTTCCAGAAACACTACTCTTCCGAGCACATCTGGTTCCAGCGTAGAGAGTATGGTGCCAAGCACCATCTGGTCCTGTTGGACCCATTGACGATACTCCGGATTGGGCGCATCCACCTCTTCACCCTTAGCGTTGGTATCCTTGACAGTGGCTGGCGGCGCCTTGGTGGAGCCGTCGACGAAGCCAAGTAACTGCTGACCTCGAAGACAGGGCAACAGCTGCGCCTTCCACAGGAGATGGTTTCCCTGTGAAAGCTTGATGGTCACAAGGTGATTAAAACCTGGGCCAGTAGGTGCAGCACCGCCAGCAGCAGAGCTTCCAGCCATGGCGTCGGCGGATTCACGAGGTGTGGAGGACAGGTTCTGATACCATATTAACAAACAATAATAATTGGTTTGTGCTTCACTCAATTGAGGAGCCGCTGCATCTCTTTATATAACACTTGAGCTGTACATTACAGGAGGTGTAACATCCTAATTAATCTTTACGTTACAACACTCTAATTACATGAGTAACGCACACATGTACCGCTGCACTAACTAGGAAATGCATGCACGTACTGCTGCACTAACACACGCACTGTGCTGCACTAACTCAAACTAATTACTCAAGCATTCGGGAAATTATATTGAAGCACAGAACTGGTTGAAGATTACGAAGCGCTTTGAATATTTGGATAAGACCACCCCTTTTTCATAAAATGGGTAGTTTGGTCGTTGATTTATTAATAAAATAAATTAGGTCGAAAGATCGAATCAAGACAAGAATTTCATTATATCCCTTTCTTCTACCTTCTATTTTATATAGCACCCAGTCACAGTTCGTCACAAGAAAGGATTGATGGTCGAGTCCCCGTGCATGAAGTCAGGGGATTCGAGTGAACTGACCGTACTACAAATCTGCTTTCTCTACCACTTTTCTCTTTATGGTATAGCCGACCAATAAACATAGAAAGAATTGACTAATACATAAAGGTTATGTCTACTGATTTAGATACCCGTCTCATTGGGATTAAATTAGAATATTTTTTGTATTGCAAAGCACTCTTATAAATAGTTATGTAATAAAGTGTGGTAATGCATCGATTCTAGAAGTGATATTGAATTTGAAGAGAGAATTTTGCATTATCCATTTACTAAAAATCCATCCCTCACACCAACAAGTACTAGTTTCTTTTCCACTCTATCGACGGTTATAAATTGAAGCTCCTAGGTGTGGGCTTACTTGTTGTTGGACAGTTAATTTTAATCTGATGTTATCTAGACGGATTTCTTCAAAAAGCCAGAATTAAAAGGAAGTAAAATTGTGGATTAGCACGTGCTCTTCCATCACCTTATCTCCAATGATTTTTTACGGAAGAGATAGACCACGGCTGTTATCCAACCAAAGAAATCGCATCTCAAACAGAAGAAGAGTCCGGATAATTATCATCAACGAGAAGGACTATAAAAGAGGATCGATCTGCTTGGCAAAGGGGTTACACACATCAACACGCATACACACACCGGGGTTGCACATCAGGTCGGCAACCGGGGACTCGCAGAGGGAGATCAATCTGTACCGAAGATTCATCAAGGTCAAAGAAAACCAACAGAAGATCGGGCTGCTGTTTGGAGAAGATTGTACCGAAGATTCATCAAGGTCAAAGAAAACCAACAGAAGATCGGGCTGCTGTTTGGAGAAGAAGACTGTCGGGGATAAAATCACGGCCCATTGCCATGGCCCACTCCCTGACGGCCTTATCGAACAGCCTCCTAGGGCCTGGCTCTCTAGAGGGCTCTTTCAGGCCCATGTGCGTCCTGCCGAACAGTTTTCTGGTTGGCACGGTACGTAACGGCCTAGGATTCCTGTTTGAATCCGACTCGAACAAGAGTTCTGCACGGCTACGTAAAGACCCGGACGTGGTTTCCCGGATTGGAGCGTACGTCGTGATCTTCAAGAATTGGAGTTTTTTACGATACACCCGGTATCATTGATACCATTGATTCTCGTCGATCCAGCGGTTGACATAAGTCTCCCCACCTTGGGGGGGGGGCATCCCCTCAATCCCGATCCACTCAATCCCGATCCCAACAATCCCAGTAGCGATACCGTTCTGCCGTTCCCAATCACACGAAGCGCTCCCGTAGTCCCGTCCGCGTCCTCCTCCCTCAGGCCGGATGCCGCCGCCGCCTCCTCCAGGTCGCCGTCGCCGCCTCCTCATTCCTTGGGCCAGCCAGCGCCGCCGCCTCCTCCTCCAGGCCGCCGCCGCCGCCTCCTCCTCCCTCGGGCCAGCAAGCGCCGCCGCCTCCTCCCTCGGGCCAGCAAGCGCCGCGGCCGCCGCCTCCTAGACGGCCGGCGCCTCCTCCTCCAGGCTGCTGCCGGCGCCTTCTTCTGTAGGCCGGCCACTGCCTGTCCGCCTCATCCTCCTGGCCGCTGCCGCCTCGTCCTCCAGGCTGATTGAGCTTGGGCACTAGAGGTAATCATGTTACATTCTTCATCCTTATGCATTCTGCATGCTGAATGATGAGTCCGAAGAAATCCAATTTGGTTGCCTGTAGTTCCTTCTTCTATTTTGATGTAAACTCAGGTTGCCTCATCCTCCGAGGCTCCATTCTTGCTCTTTGCTGCAGGGCAGCGCCTCCAATGCCGGCGGGAGAGAGGGCAGCGTCTCCATGCCGGTCTTCCATGTTCCATGGTTCGAGGGGGAGGGGAAGAGGAAGATGGGGACGTCTCCATGCGCTACCCTGCAGGGCAGTGAATCCCCCTCCATGACGGGCTTCGAGCGAACGAGAGATTAGGGAAGGAGGAATCGGCAGGGAACAAAGAGGATGAAGGAGGCGGTGGGATTTGACAAGCAGTAGGATTAAAATCCGATTGGAAAACAAACCTATAGGATTTGGCTTAAAACATACATGTGACTATGATGATCCGTTAGATCAGAGATGTAGGACTGCTATACTGGGTGTACCGAAGGACTCCCCTCAAGAATTAGAGCATACCTTATCTATCTCGGGATGTATTTGGCATGTATACAAGTTCGTTACGTCCTCGTGCTCAGCCCGACCCGATTATCCCTCGGTAGGTCGGTTGTTCAACACTATATAAACAAGGCCCCTACGGCGTATAGAGGGACGAAGACCATCAGATCTAGCATCCAAGATCATATATTACTTCCTGTACATCCAGAATCTCATTGAGACTTGTTCATCTCGCCGAGGTTCCTTCTTGTAATCCTCTTTCATATAAAGAAGAAGCGCTGGACGTAGGGTTGTTATCTCCTCGGAGAGACCGAATCAGGATAAAAATCCTGTGTCTGCTCGTTGCTCGTTGAATGCTGTTTGCCTTGCTCGGCAGCGTCTTCTATCTCCCCTTCTTAAGAACCTTAGTTGATTTGGAACCAATATCCCAATCGTCGACAAAGACGATTAAGGAAAATTATGATGTCAGGTGATTGACCCCTCTTTTCCATCTTCACGTACCTATGCTTGATAGTCTTCCAGGAGCAGGTCACCTCAATGATCGATGGTCTTCAGTTTGAGGACATGTGGAGATTATCTTTGATCTGATCCGTGCTAATCCATAAATATGATGCACCTTCTTTATTGCTATTTCTCATCCACATACTGCATGAAGGGTATACCATGCATTGTACGCCTCGTTTGCTCTCTCCTTTGCCCATGAATTTGCAGATTGGAATGGCGCAGCGTTGTGGTTGTGATTGCTCCCCGCCGTTGGCTGCGCCGCGTGATTCCGTCTCCGCCGTCCGGGGACTCAGATCAGCGCCGCCCGGCCCCTTCACCACTCCGGCCAAGACATCGCGCCGCCTCCCCTCCATGGCGACCTGTGCGTCACCGGGTCTCCCCTGCGCCAGAGCACGTCGCCGGGACGCCCAGATCCGCGTCGTCATGCCCGGCCTCTTCTTCGCCGACCTTGACTCATTTGCGCAGGCACACTTCGTTGGTGATCTCATCCAATACACCACCAGCCCGCGCCTCCCGGCACTCAGTCAGATCAGCACCACCCGGTCACCACAGCGCCGGCCCTTACCGCCCAGATGTGCGCCGCCGGTCGCCTCTACATCCATGCTCGATGGCTACAAAGACCCTATGCCGGCCGCCGTCTCCATCCAGACCATGACGCCGCGCCGCTTATCTCCTCCTGCCCGTGCACCGATGGCTGCGGCCCTTGAACAGATCCAAGCCATGCCTGCTGCTGCTTGAGCACTGCTCGCAGCCTTGCCATGGCACGGCTCCTTCGCTGCTTGCTTGACGGCTGAGCACCACCCTGCTCGCCTTCCACACCGGCTGCCTCCACTCGAGGCCAAGTTATGCGCCGCCCCTGACTTTACCTTCCAGGGAGCAACGGGATTAAGGAGATCAGGAGGTGGGGATTAACGGCATTGGGGAATTTTTCCCATGCGAGAAACGTACAGGAAGCTACCCCCAATGTGAAGTTGAAGATGACCAATGTCACTTTGCAGCTTGCCCCTTGAGCTTAAAAGAAATACAAAGGCATATGTTACGTGTCTCTTATTCCGGCCATGAAAGTGCCACGTAATGGTTTCCTATTATTTGCTACGAGGAAAATATATTTTATTTACAGATTATACATCCGAAGACGTCGAGACAGGGCAAAGGAAAATATACAGAAGCCTGAATAATACGCTTCGTGATTCCTTAATTATTCTCTATATGTCAAAATATTATTATTTGCAGATCATACCCGAAGACGCTGTTGCTACGTCATTAAGTCAATCAGAGCCGATGTAGCTATGCATGTTCTTATTTCAGGTTACCCGGAGGAGCTGATGTATTTTCCAGTAACTCCAACATCGTGTCGTCCGTGATCGTTTAAATCCGGACTGATACAGGCAAACAGGTTCAAGATTTCGAGCTCTGTTCTCCATGGCGGATGGTCCAGCTAGACCGCTATCTCTATCGACTAGACCAACACTTTATTATTTTATTATTATTTATTTTTACATGCATAGCGAACGCAGGCGAAGATTGATAGACATGACAAAGCACAGCTTAATCGGAGGTTTTCTGCGTATTCTCGCGGATATAATTAACTGGGAGATCTCTCGAGACCCTAGGATCCAGGAAATCCACATCGCCTATATCAGATGTTCTTCCAACAGGCTATGGAGCGCAAATATAATGGGAACCATGTATCTTGCCGGCAATATTAATAAAGATCATGTGTTTTCCCTATTTTGTTTATTTGTGTATTTCGATACACTGGCACGCCCGTAATTTTATTATTCCTCGCTAGCGGCCATGCACGTTTTTCCTATAGAATCCAAAACGGAAACGTCCCGAACAGATTGGCACGCCTGGTGGGACCTGGGTCACCTCCCATCTCTGCTGTGTTTTTGGCTTGAAGTTTACCTTTGCCTATTCATGCTGTGTTTTTGGCTTGAAGTTTACCTTCGCATATTGTCCTGACCTTCTTGTCAAAGTGGCGTCGATCATACCTGCAACAATGTGACCTGCACACTATTTTTGCACAAGACACATGCAAAGTAAAGGCTCCTAAGGGCAGCGAGATGATTACTTGAGTTATTTCAAAGTGGTAAATCCTACATGCTGATCACGCCTTCTGACAGTCTCAGACCAAAGGAGATATCAAGCCGCAGGGATGCCCTATAGCTAAAAGATGCACAAGCTGCCAACCCTGTTAGGCGTATCAATGTCAATGCTCCGGGATGAAACATATAAAAAGATGAAGAGAAGGCTGCCCGGTTGGTCAAAGTCTGACTGGTGTGAAGCTGCTCGTCTACCTCGGAAGCATAAACAAGGGGCCAAACAAAAGCAAAGCAAGCCTGCGAGGATTAGTTAGTCCACAAAGGCAGGCGGCTAGTCCCAAATCCTCCCCAACTTAAAGAAGAATCCAACAAAAGCAACAACAACAATCAAGAGAAAGGGGAATGTCATACCCCACTCACTCAAACCGGCAAACAATGCCGAAAAGTGGAGGAGATAGCCACCTGCCCCCCTGACTTTACCTTCCAGGGAGCAACGGGATTAAGGAGATCAGGAGGTGGGGATTAACGGCATTGGGGAATTTTTCCCATGCGAGAAACGTACTGGAAGCTACCCAATGTCACTTTGCAGCTTGCCCCTTGAGCTTAAATAAATAAAAGAAATACAAAGGCATATGCTACGTGTCTCTTATTCCAGCCATGAAAGTGCCACGTAATGGTTTCCTATTATTTGCTACGAGGAAAATATATTTTATTTACATATTATACACCCGAAGACGTCGAGACAGGGCAAGGAAAATATACAGAAGCATGGATAATACGCTTCGTGATTCCTTGATTATTCTCTATATGTCAAAATATTATTTGCAGATCATACCCGAAGACGCTGTTGCTACGTCATTAAGTTAATCAGAGCCGACGTAGCTATGCATGTTCTTATTTCAGGTTACCCGGAGGAGCTGATGTATTTCCAGTAACTCCAACATCAAGATTTTGAGCTCTGTTCTCTATGGCGAATGGTCCAGCTAGACCGCTATCTCTGTCGACTACACCAACACTTCATTATTTTATTATTATTTATTTTTACATGCATAGCGAACGCAGGCGAAGATTGATAGACATGACAAAGCACAGCTTAATCGAAGGTTTTCTACGTATTCTCGCGGATATAATTAACGGGGAGATCTCTCGAGACCCTAGGATCCAGGAAATCCACATCGCCTATATCAGATGTTCTTCCAACAGGCTATGGAGTGCAAATATAATGGGAACCATGTATCTTGCCGGCAATATTAATAAAGATCATGTGTTTTTCCTATTTTGTTTATTTGTGTATTTCGATACACTGGCATGCCCGCAATTTTATTATTCCTCACTAGCGGCCATGCATGTTTTTCCTATAGAATCCAAAACAGAAACGTCCCAAACAAATTGGCACGCCTGGTGGGACTAGATCACCTCCCATCTCTGCTGTGTTTTTGGCTTGAAGTTTACCTTCGCCTATTGTCCTAACCTTCTTGTCAAAGCGGCGTCGTCCTAATCAAGGATGCCCCTTATTTTAGGAGGATCTTGGTTCGCCACCGCTGAGACGTGCACTGTTCTTTTTGGATCCTTCAAACCACTGACGGTGAGGACACAAAGCTATGAGGTCTTCACCCCAATTGTCAAGGAGGCGATCAAATTGAAGGATGAGCATGAACAGGTTTCGCCCAAGGCAATAGAAGTAGTGAAGCCAAAAGAAGAGCATGAACAGGTTTGTCCTGTGGCAAAGGAGGAGACTCTCACCCTCGGTGACATTGAATCAGAAGAGGAGCTCGACCATGTTTCTGTCAATGCAAAGGAGGAGACTCGCGCCCTTCTTGATGAGACCCGTGCTTTCTTGGGTCAACCTACAGGAAACAAGGATGGAGAACATTACAAAGAAAAACTATTGAAATTCTTGGAGGTTGCCACTGCTCGGTCAACCTACAGGAAACAAGGATGGAGAACATTACAAAGAAAAACTATTGAAATTCTTAGAGGTTGCCACTGCTCGGTTACATGCTCATAAGATGGATGCTCTTAAATCAAATAGTTCGTATGTTGTCCGCAATTACAGGAGAAAGATGAGTAAAATACACCGACTCCATCAACTTCTTCGTGCACATATTGCTTCAAGCTCTGATGAAGAAATATTGACCACTCATGTGGTCGATTCCACCGATGGGAAGCAGCTAAAGCAGGCCATAATGAAGAAATTTTGGGCGCAACACCACGAAGACAAGCCACTCCACGTAAGCGCTCGATCAACACAAGAACGCTGGCTCCTTGCCTTCATATCGGCACCGCAGGTAATCATTTTGAAGCTAACAATTCTTTTGCAGTTCTGTCAAGGGAAGCGCCTATGCCCAACGAGGAAGACATGCAATGTGAATTTCGCCAACTTCAAGCCTAGATGGAGCAATTTGGGAGGCGTTAATTTTCAAATGCATGAAACGAGGCCAAATACCCAATTGGAGGATAGGACGGATCGTCGTTTTCCTGCTCGCCAATCCCATCATTGGCATTCAACGACTCGACCCCAACATATTGCTCGACAAATTCAAGACACTCGTCGTCAGTATCAACATCAATCATCGGAATGAAGGCCACGACATGTTTCTTCACATACTCGAGACATGCACAGGGGGCAAGATATATCACATCCAAGATGGAACCAATGGACAAGACATCAAGACTACCCTTCATCATCCACACGCTTCCAGCCACGAAACGCGAGGGTCTCGTCCACAAGGCGTGCTTCGCCGTCACGTCGCCCACTGCCATCAATACCACCAAGAATTCGACATGCACCTTTGAAGAGCAGGTCCAAACGTGAGAGGCAGAGGAATAACCACGCCGCACTACAGGAAGAACTCGAGGAGCTTGTTCTTGATCATACACAAGTACAAGTCCGAGCTAATGGCGAAGTCATCAATGGGGACCAAAACATTACCTTCCGCATCTCTCCAGGTTTAGGGCAGAATGAAAGGTAAAAATATCTTATTGGCAGGTTGGCTCCAAACACGAGCGATGGGCAATCAGATGTAGGGCCAACAAGGTCGAACAAACAAAGTCTACAAGATGGGGCCGGGTCTACGGGAACCTTTTTACCACTTACTACTAGGAAAACCTCCTTGTCAGATGGTGATCCTACAATTCAGTCTGACACATCACCGTGGCGCTACACCAACATTGAGTCACGTCTCCCACAAAATTAAATGGAGGTGCAACAAATCGCCAACAAGTCTGGGCCAACTACTCGACTGTGGAACATCGCGCGACAAAGTGTTGCAAGTCTATCGCGGGACGGATCTGAACAGGAACATGAAGGCAACAACCCATCTGATGACGACTACTCTTCATCATTAGAAAGAGTGTCGGAAAATTTGGATTCCAAGCAACTCAATCGTTCAATCCCTTTAGGTGATGAGTTCAACTTCGAAGATCATGTCACAGCTCCGGCACATATGACGGGAACCGAGAATTGCAATATTCCTCCCCAAATACACAATGAGGAACCAGTAACTAATCCTCAACAGTTGGGGACTTCGCTTAATCTCCCCGCAGGTGCAAGTACGTCCTATTCTAGAGAGGCTGCTCTTGAAGAAAAGCTACTCATCCAACAACAAAAGGTGGACGATCTGACAGCCAAAATGGATCGTTTCATTGTATTTTTCACTACAAATATGGGAACTCAACAGGTCAATCCTTGTCAACCTGTGGTGGTACAACAACAGCAAGCTGATCCTCAGCTTGACGAGCAGGGGGCAGCCAACCACCTCGAACTGCTAGCCAATATAGGCCACAAGGACAATCTGCAACGAGCGCACATCATCAACCCCTCATGATTCCTGCAGCTTCTACAAACATGCAGCCTCCAGCAAACACACTAAAGGAGTATCATGACTATGTCGCAGATTTGGTTGAACGAAAATTTAAACAGATCACTACCGAGAAGACCCCAAGAACGGCGGATAGTGAACTTGAAAAGCCGTATCAATATTGGCATGATCTTGTTGCTTTCCCTGCAGGATGGCATCCCTCGAAGTTCTGTCAGTTTGATGGTACAAGAGACGCTCGGGAGCATTTAGCATACTTTGAGGCGGTATGTGGAGACACCGCCAACAACCCATCACTTCTCTTGCGGCAATTTTCTGGATCTCTAACTGGTCCAGCCTTCCATTGGTACAGCCGTCTACCGGTGGGATCTATCACAAACTGGATCACAATGAAGGAGGTGTTTAAAAATCACTTAGTTGCAATGAAGAAGGATTTCTCTATTGTCGAACTTTCCCAGGTACAACAACAGCGCGATGAGAATATCGATGACTATATTATTCGCTTCTGGAACAGCTACGTGCGTCTTGCAAGGGAGATGCACATAGAGGATGCAATCGAGCTATGCATTCATGGGATGCTCAACCATTAGCCACTAGAGGTATCAAGGCATGAACCGAAGAATTTTAGCATGCTCAGTTCCGCGGTGGCTGCCACCAAAATTGAGTTTGCAAAAGCTCCTCAAATTATGGAGCTTTACAAGAACGCTAGTGCTTATGACCCAGCCAAACGTTTCAACTCTACACCGAAAACAAGCAACGCTGGGGGCAAACCCAAGACAGTTCAAGAGTCAAATACAACAAGGATCCTTTCCGCAGCAGCGTCGCAAGGGAAAGTCTTGACAATAGGAGCAAAGAACGAAGCAACTAGAAGAGCACCACGCCAGACGCTCCAAGAATTACTCAGAAAACAATACAGTTTCAAGCGAGAGTTGGTTAAAGATATGTTTGACCAATTAATGAAACAAGGAAGCCTTAACCTGCCAGAACCTCAACTACCTGAGCAGGTACGTATGACTGATAATGAATTATATTGTCCTTTTCATAGGTATGTAGGTCACATTATTGAGGACTGCATCGCTTTCAAAGAAGGGCTACAAAAGATGATAGACGAGAAGAAAATCAATTTAGATCAAGAAGCCATCAACCCCGATTACCATGCGGTAAACATGGTGATGATGCACTCAAGACCCATATCAAAGATAGAAGGAGAAGAACACGAAGACACGTGGATCCCCTTCAAGCAAGTTCGAGAAAAGCTGATGGAAGACACTCACTTGATGTCAACGACAACCATTACACACTCACAGGAGCAAGATGATCAAGACATGTCTCCATGGAGCACTGTACAATGTCGAACACCGCCCATGAGGTCTCTTCCGCGACATACTCACATGACCTCGTCGACACACGCTTCTCCAACAACAAGAAGGTGGACGGACCTAAGTCGTCATCAACCACCGCCTCGATTCATCCCCAGATCACACAGAGATGAAGCTTTTCCTAGGGTGCCATGCGTGCTGCCCACGCTGGAACAATACATGCCGAAGGTGTGGAGACGTGTTACTCCACAAAAGGAAGAGGAAGCTCAAGAAGAAAGTTCAACCTCATCATCAAACGTCGCAATATGCAACATGGCCTCTCTTCAAGATTCAATGGATTCTGAATCAGAAGTCGTTCTGACCACCAACGAGCATGAGGTATTTCGTGCAGAAGACTCACTGGAGAAACTACAGCTTGAGGAGGTCAACATGAACCTGCGCAGAGGGAAGGTTATGCCCGAGCCACAGGTCAAAGAAAAGCCGCTAAAGATAGGAGAAGCGACTGCATCAAAAGAAGCACCCATACAAGAAGTTTCAAGCCAGCCGAAATTAAATAAGATAAAAGACAAACTTGAAGAGGTTGACTACAATGTTATTGCACACTTGAAGGGAATTCCAGCGCTTCTTAGCGTGTACGAAGCCCTCATGCTGTCTCCAGAATTACGAGAAGCCCTCGTCAAAGCACTGCTAGAACCAGAAGTCTATGAAGTGGCCATGGCAAAACATCGTCTCTCTGACAATCCATTGGTGGTGAATGGAATTTTCTATTCAGATGAACACCTTCTCTTGGTTGACGAACAACACAACCGGCCACTGTACATTGAAGGTAACATCGGCAAGGTGCATCTCCGTCGAGTGCTCATCAACCCGGGATCCGTCGTCAACATCCTACCACTGCGAAGTTTACAATGAACTGAATATACGACGAGTGATTTGGAGCCAACAGATGTGGTGATATGTGGTTTTGATAATCACGGGAAGTCTACTCTTGGAGCTATTACACTTAGAATTCAAATGCCAACTTTCAGCTTCAAAGTGAGATTCTTCGTCATAGACGCGCCTACATCATATTCAGGTCTCCTTGGAAGACCATGGATCCACAAGTACCGTGTGGTCCCGTCTACCCTTCTTCAGTGCCTCAAATTCCTCGACAACAACGGCACACAACATCGCATCGCCGCCAATCCTGCTCCATATTAGGTCCAGGAGGCTCACCACGCCGATGCAAAAATTTTACTTTCCCGTTGCAGATAGCGAGAGGCAGCAAGGACGTTCGACGCTAGCAGCGGATATCATGCCCAAGCCCGTCACTACATCACCCATCGTGGAGGCGAAAAAAATACTTACTTCGAGCACCTCGACAGATACTAGTAACACTTCAAGAAGCTTCCGAAGTCTGGTGCACAGGTCATCACCAAATCGATCAAGCAGCGTGCAAAGGGCTCCATCAATATTCTCCATAACATCTACACCAATTACATTGAAAGCCAGATCTTCGACGAGCAGTAATGCTTCATCATCAACTTCAGCACACTTAAAATCCGCCATCACTCTTCGGGATCGAACAAGTTCAAAGGCACACGATGTCATTATAGAAGATGGTGCCGTTAAGAGGATTGTGACTGAGATTGAAGAAGCAACGAATAATACTCAAATTTTGCAGCCTCCGTCATTATACATCTCGGTGGCAACTCCATTAGAAGTTTGGGCTATTCCATTACAACTCCCAACCACCAACAATTTTTTACAAGGTGCCACCAACTCAGGAGTGTGGCGTGACACTCGATCTTCATGATTTATTTTGTATAAAAGAAGAAGTGGCGGCGGTCATTATCAAAGTAGATCCTCGGCTAACACACATGATGCAAACAGTGGGAATCATGTTATCGTGCAATAACAGGATGCCACCTCCCCTACTGTATGCGAACTGTGGTGGGAGCAATCTGAAAAGCTCATAAAGAAAGGAAAGAAGCACCATGTTCCATAGAAACGTGGACTAGGCTACATCAATACTGAAGCTTCTGATGATGACGAGGATGACGACGATGAGGATCTCTATGATCGGGAACTGGCCATCTGCTACACCACCGTTCTCACTCCAAAAATATTGCCATTTGGACTCAAAAATGCCGACGTTGCCTTCAAGCGCACAATGGCTTCTATTTTCTGCGACTCTTCGCATGTGGATGAAATTCCTGATGACACCACACTAGTAATGTGTCATGCCACTTCTACGTACACGGTGAGCAATGATACTCAAGACCAAGACCCTCGTCGGTTCTTTCTCACAAATGAACCCACAGAATTAGAAGAAGTTGAAATTTCAACAGCTCCACAACAACTCGAAGACGGTGGACAGCCTACCATCGATGAGCTCGTGCAAATTAATCTAGGTACAGAGGATGATCCTCGTCCCACTTTTGTGAGTGCTACCCTCACAGAAGACGAGCAGGAAGACTATCGAAGATTCTTGATGGAGTTCCGAGATTGCTTCGCATGGACTTATAAGGAGATGCCGGGTCTCGACCCTCGAGCTGCCACTTATAAATTGGCAATCGACCCACAATTTCGATCGGTTAAACAACCGCCTCGTCGCGTATGACCAGAATTTGAAGAACGTGATAGCTGAGGTGGACAAACTCATCGCTGCTGGCTTCATCAAAGAAGTCCAATATCCACGATGGTTAGCAAGCATTGTTCCCGTGGAGAAGAAGAACGGCCAAGTTCGGGTCTGCGTAGACTTTCGCGACCTGAATAGGGCCTGTCCCAAAGATGACTTCCCGTTTCCTATAACGGAGTTGGTAGTTGACGCTACCACAGGTCATGGCGCACTATCTTTCATGGATGGGTCATCTGGTTACAATCAAATAAAGATGGACCCGCACGATGCACTCGACAACGCCTTCCGAACACCGAGAGGTATATATTATTACACTATGATGTCGTTTGGTCTAAAAAATGCAGGAGCAACACATCAGCGGGCCATGACGTACATCCTAGGCGATCTCATTCATCAGTCCGTCGAGTGCTACATCGACGATTTGGTCGTCAAGACCAAGGACCGACTACGACAGCAAGATGATCTGCGTGTGGTGTTTGAACGTCTACGTCAACATCAACTTAAAATGAATCCACTCAAATGTGCCTTCGCTGTACAATCCGGTGTCTTCCTTGGTTTTGTTGTGAGGTACAGGGGAATCGAGATTAAACCAAAAGACATCAAGGCGATCATTGATATGCCCCCTCCAAAAAATCTTGAAAAGTTGAGATCTTTACAAGGGAAGCTGGCGTACATCCGGCGTTTTATCTCCAACCTTTCAGGGCGCATTCAACCATTTGCCAAATTGATGAAGAAAGGAGCTCCATTTATCTGGGACAAAGAGTGTCAAGCCGGTTTTGACAGTATAAAGAAATATCTACTTAACCCGCCTGTCTTGGCAGCACCTGTAAAGGGGCGCCCTCTTATTCTTCACATTGCAGCACTCCCTGCTTCGCTCGGTGCATCCTTGGCTCAACATAATGATGACGGAAAAGAAGTGGCATGCTACTATCTGAGCCGCACTATGGTGGGGGCAGAGCATAACTATTCTCCCATAGAAAAGTTATGCCTTGCTTTGGTGTTTTCCCTTAAAAAGTTGTGACATTATATGATTGCCCATCAAATTCAACTCGTCGCATGAGCAGATCCAATCAAGTATATGCTCAGTCAACCTGCTCTCATCGGACGCTTAGGAAAGTGGGCATTACTCATGATGGAGTTCGACATCACTTTTGTTCCCTAAAAAGCAGTTAAAGGCCAAGCCTTGGCGGATTTTCTGGCAGCACATCCAGTTCCCGATGATTCTCCCCTTATCACAGATTTGCCTGACGAGGAGATTTTCACCACCGATCTTGAAGCACCGTGGGAACTATACTTCGATGGGGCCTCACGCACAGAGGCTGAACCAGACGGTGCTCCACGACGGAGGGCCGGCGCGGGAATCGTATTTAAGACTCCCCAAGACGATGTAATGTATCACTCTTTTTCGCTGTTAAAGGAGGAGTGCTCCAACAACGAGTCGGAGTATGAGGCGCTCATCATCGGCCTACTTCTTGCAATATCTATGGGCATACGGTCTATTCGTGTCCATGGAGATTCTCAGCTTATTGTCTGAGAGGTTAATAATATTTATGATGTACGCAAGCCAGAGTTGGTGCCATACTACAACACGGCGCGCCGACTCATGGACAAATTTGAGCATATTGAGGTTGTTCACATACCACGAGGCAGAAATGCAACGGCAGATGCCTTGGCAAAGCTCGCAGCTGCACTGGTTTTCCCTGAAGGTAAATCTATGCAGGTGACCATAGAAGAAAGGTGGCTCCTCCCCACGGTGCTCGGACTTGTTCCGGAAGATCATGAAGTCAACGTCATCACGACCCATGCAGTCGACCAAGACGATTGGCTCAAGCCCTTTCTCGATTATTTCAAACATGGTACACTGCCAGAAGACCCTGTCGAGCGACGTCGGCTGCAACGACAGCTTCCCTCCTACTTGTACACTGCAGGTGTCCTGTACAAGCGCTCCTATGGACAGGAGATTCTTCTTTGATGCATAAATAGAAAAGAAGCCAATCAAGTCCTCCATGAGGTGCACCACGGCGTATGTGGAGGACATCAAAATGGCCCCAAAATGTATCACAGTATTCGACTTGCAGGGTACTACTGGCCTGGAATTATGACGGACTGTATCAACATAGCAAGATCCTGTCACAATTGTCAAGTTCATGGCGATCTCAAACATCAATCGCCTATTCCACTACACCCTACGGTCCCTGCTAGGCCTTTCGACGCCTGGGGGATTGACATCATCGGCATGATTGACCCTCCTTGGTCACGAGGACATTGTTTCATCCTCGCCGCAACTAACTTTTTCCAAGTGGGCGGAAGCCGTGCCTCTTCGAGAAGTTAGGAGCAATGGCGTCATTAATTTCTTGGAGCGACATATCATCTATCGTTTTGGCATCCCACACCATATCACCTCTGATAACGGTAAAGCCTTTAAGTCTAATAAGATTTTTAGGTTCATGGAGAAATACAAGATCAAATGGAACTACTCCAGCGGTTACTATGCGCAAGCCAATGGGATGGTTGAAGCTTTTAACAAGACACTTGGAAGAATTCTCAAGAAGATGATGGCAAAGCATAAAAGAGATTGGCATGATCGCCTCTTTGAAGCTTTGTGGGCGTATCGTGTCACAGTCCATACGCAGACTCAAACCACCCCGTACTCTCTCGTCTATGGGAGCGAGCCTGTCCTCCCACTCGAAGTCCAGCTACCATCCCTTCGAGTGGCCATGCATGAAGGTCTCACCAAAGATGAACAGGTTCGACTTCGCTTTCAAGAGCTAGACACCGCGGAAGAATATCGTATTGGTACTCTACAAAATTTGGAGATGTATCGTCATAACATGGTGCGATCCTATGACAAATTAGTCAAGAACCTTGTTTTTAGAAAAAATGAGTTGGTGCTCGCACTTCGATGCCCGATCATCATTACTCACAGAGCGAAAGGAAAATTTGAGCCAAAATGGGAGGGCCCCTACGTCATTTAGCAAGTATATGACGATGGAGCCTACCAGTTGATTGATTCACAAGGAATTCGCCCAATGCCGCCCATCAATGGGAGATTCTTGAAGAAATATTATGCGTAAGAAACCCACAATCTTATCATTCACCAGAGAAGATATGCCTCTATATTGATTTCATTGGACGGTTTTTCCCATCGAAAAGAAAAAGGTTTTGTATTCTCGATCCTACTTTTGTTTTCTGGATGGCTTTTCCCTCAAAACATAATCAATTTATGTATGGCTTTTCCCTCAAAACATGACAATTTCTGGATGGCTTTTCCCTCAAAACATAACAATTTCTGGATGGCTTTCCCCTCAAAACTTCACCATTTCATATTTTCCTGCTCTTTGGATGGTTCTCCCCTTTGAGAGTTTCTTTATTAAGCCTATAATGCATATTTAATTGCATTCGTGGGCTTCTGTTTTCTTTAGATGGTTTTTCCTTTTGAAAACAGATGACAATCATCTACATAAAAATGGCTTATTTCTGCATAAACACCATGCTGATCAGCAGGAAATTTTCTGTCCTAGGTCTTTCCAGGTGGAGCTAAAACATAATCATGGTCGATCATACCTGCAACAATGTGACCTGAACACTATTTTTGCACAAGACACATGCAAAGTAAAGGCTCCTAAGGGCAACGAGATGATTACTTGAGTTATTTCAAAGTGGTAAATCCTACATGCTGATCACGCCTTCTGACAGTCTCAGACCAAAGGAGATATCAAGCCGCAGGGATGCCCTATAGCGAAAAGATGCACAAGCTGCCAACCCTGTTAGGCGTATCAATGTCAACGCTCCGGGATGGAACATAGAAAAAGATGCGGGAGAAGGCTGTCCGGTTGGTCAAAGTCTGACTGGTGTGAAGCTGCTCGTCTACCTCGAAAGCATAAACAAGGGCCAAACAAAAGCAAAGCAAGCCTGCGAGGATTAGTTAGTCCACAAAGGCAGGCGGCTAGTCCCAAATCCTCCCCAACTCAAAGAAGAATCCAACAAAAGCAACAACAACAATCAAGAGAAAGGGGAAATGTCATACCCCGCTCACTCAAACCGGCAAACAACGCCGAAAAGTGGAGGAGATAGCCGCCTGCCATCCTCGGCAAAAGTCAAGGCACAATTTTTTCACTCCAAAACCCCAAACCCTCAGCCAATTTCAGCTACGCCTAAATCTCTAGGTTCGATGAGGCTGTGTACCGGGGGTATGATCATGTTGTGGAGGTCATTCACCACAATGAAAGGCTAGAGTATGATTTCTCATGGTCTTTTAAGAGATTTTTGCTGAAGCACGTTGTTCTCTTTTAAACACGATCACAAAAGGGAGCAAAGTTGTTTAGTTATGATCGTCATGGTCTTGCGACGGCGACTAATGGCTAAGATCTCGGACAGACTTTTTCAAGACCAAACAAATGGCTGGTGTTTTATGAAAAGCCAATATTTTAACTAAAAACAAAAAAAAACAAATCACTTCCCCCTTTTGATTTTTGTTTTGCTACCATTACGTTTTTTTTATTACTATGCATGTTATCCCGGATTTTATGCTTGTCGGTATTTGTTTTGTTGCAGCTGAACAAACAGGTATCCCGTACAAGGACTCCGGTATCAACTTTGTGATGGTATATTCCGCAAGGTTTCGTGATTGCTAACGGATTTTCTAGCACTTCAACAACACGTCGACGGCTTTTCCGATGCGAGAACAAATTGTGCGGTGATGTAGCTCACCAAGTATTTTCGGTGTTTCAAATCTACAACGACGCATCAATTATTAGGGAGCAGTGACACACTCCAGTGCGGTTCGTGTGAAGCTGTGAAACCCATCAATTTGGTCGGCTGGCACTGCCGCAGTTAGGTGGTCGCGATCAATTGATAATTTGCCAGCGACATGGTATTTTCGTTGCAACCGAAGCAGTGCCACACTCCAGTGCGGTTTGTGTGGAGCTGTGAAGCCCTTCAACTTGGTCGGCTGGCATCGCCGTAGTTAGGTGGTCGCGATCAGTTGATAAATTTTTCAGGTTTCGACATGGTATTTTCGTTGCAACCGGAGGAAGAACAACTTATAGCGTGGCAGTACATATGCATAGAGTTGCTCTTGATATTGCCCTGTAATATCCCTAGGCGACGGCAGCAGGATATTTCAATTCTTAGTCACGGCATGGTTTTCCGCTGTAAAACAAAGACATGACTATAAAACAAAAACTCGTGGAAGGCATGGAATTAATCCAAGCAAATCCAAGCAAAGAGGGTTTAATTGATGGAGACCTGCATGCACGTGCAGTAGCATCACATGCAAAGCCATACATAAGCATGGAAAATATTATTCGGAAGCACAAGTTTTTACAGTTTGACATCAGAAGACTTAAGGTTTGAGACTATGTTACAAGGAATTTTAGAAATAAAAGAAGCTTCGGAGAAAGGCTTGGAATTCCTAATTTCTTTCTCCTCGTCTTGACGAGCCAGGTGCGCTTTCAAAGAACGACAGTTTGAACATAACTTTTCTATCCTTTTCTGGAACTCTTTAAAGTAGAAGTCATGGGTTTCGAGTTCTTCTACGGCTTCATCAACACAGCTTTGGGATTTTTCCTTCATCTTGCATGCTTCGTCCATTGTCTTTTGGAGAGCCTTGATTTGTTCCTCGCAATTATCAATGGTGCTCTGATAACCGGATACTTCAGAGTTGAACTTCTCTACTCGTGCCGTTATGGGGGCTCGTTCCTCTCCTATGAGACGGAGTTGTTCAGTCATGTCTGGGCAAACCTTTTCTAATTTTTCAAGGACTTGGCGCGCTTCTTCTTCAAATCGCGCTGATAAATCATCTTCAAAGGTGTCCGTTCCTTCCAAGCGCATTATCAACGATTTCATGTTATCCAAGAGTTCATCCAAGTCAGAAGGGTATGAATCCTTATATTCTGTTTCCCAACGCTCAACGACATCTGCAAGGAACACAGCAAGAATAGATATTTTAGCCGGTGGTTCTTCCTTTAAAAGGCTTTGTAGGTCGGCTAAATCTCCATGCACTAATCGTGCACGCCGACAGTCAATGTGGTCGTTCATCGGTAGTTCAAGTTTGAATTGTCCTTCAGACAAGCCTTCTTCTACTGGAGTTCTTATATTTTCTATGAACCCGTCCACTGTCAGCTCCCGAATGTATTTGGTGCTGGTAATATTGAAGATTAAAGCATGACTGTTTTATATAAAAAAGGGGGCATTAATAGTGACCTGTGGAAGATCGTCCTTGTTTTGAGTTGGTCTCCTCGGTTGCACCGGCATCTTGACTGCAGGACTTGCGCTTCCGCCCTCTTGATGTAGTAAGTTCACAGTTGACGACCGCAACCCCGTCCTGTGCCGTCGTGCTCTTCGCGCCAATATTGGTTGTTTCTTCGTGTACGCCCGTCAAAGCCTTCGAGTTTTTCTCCCTGGAGACCTTTTGCAAAGGAATTTTATCTTCATCATCATCAGAAACCGTGGATTTTCTACTGTGGGTATTCATGCGAAGATCTTGCTTGGTCTGAGTTTCAACCGACAAATTTTTATTTGGTCCTTCGCCACCAATCTTGGGACTGGAAATTTTGCCTGACGCTTGGGAGTCCTGTTCCGCGGCAACAGGAGCGTCTTCACGTTGCCCCTCTACTTCAGGTTGCTTCAGCTTTGGAACATGATCAGACAAGCTAGCAGCATCACGTGCTCGCTCAACAGAACGCGGGCGTCTAGGGCCTTCCTTGTCATCCCATGAAGAACGACGACCAGGATTGCCATGTTTCAGAGTAGCACATGAATCAGAAACCAAACCTGCAACGTCCGGACCAGCTTTTGCAGAAACATCCTTCTCAGCAGGGCACTCATGCGTTTTGTAGGAGGTATAATCAGCGCCTTTTTCAAACACCGATCTTCTAAAGAAACCAAGAAATCCCATTGCAGCCTTGGGGAACTGACTCCTATGGAAGATATCCTTGCCGAAGCTGCTCACCAACAACTGCACCTCTGGTGCACCAGCATTGTCTGGCAAGGCCTTCTTGTCACCCTGAGAAGCATTGGGCGGCGACTCCTTTGGCGAATCAGCCACATTTGGCAAGGCAACGCTACGCTTCTTTTGCATGGGTGCCTCCTGGGGCCTCTCCAATGCCTTGTTGATGGCACCCCAGTCTTTGTTTTCTCCAGCAGGCACGTCAAGATCAATCTTGTCCACGAGGTCGTCGACCGGACGGCGCGGGTAGTAACCCGCGCCAGCCGGGCCCCAACCCTGCGCGAGGGCGCGGACCCAGCTCTTGAGCCTGGCGCGGTCCACCAGGCCGACGGACGAGACGTCGAGCGCGGCGGCGCGGAAGGAGGCGAGGAAGTCCGATGGTGGCAGGTTGGCTACGGCGACGGTGGCGCTGGTCTCCGGGGGAGACGGGGCCGGCGCGCAGGCGCAGGTGAGGTCGGCGTGGAGGAGCGCGACGGCGTGCGCGTGCGCCTCCTCGACGGCGGCGACGAAGACGCGGGCGCGGCTTTGGCGGGCCATGTCGTCGGCGGCGGGGTGGGCGAAGGGCCTGAGCTGGGTGGCGCGGCGCGTGCCGTCATGGGCGTCGCCGAAGCAGGAGACGAGGGAGGCGTCTGGCTCTCGCAGGAGCGCGGGCCACCAGTGCTTGCCGTCCTTGGCCTGGGCCCAGACGAGCTCCCCGGCGGCTAGGGTTTGGGGAGCGCCCCCGGCACCGGCTGCAGGGGCTAGGGTTTCCATGAGCGGAGGGGGGTTGGAAGTGGAAACAAAAGGGGAGGAGGGGGAAATAGGATGGAATCGGAACGGAATCGCAGGATGGAAATGGAATGCGATTGATTGGGGGAAGGTGACGGCGACGGGCGAGGGGAGAAGGGTAGAAAAGATGAGATGGATGGGGATTGGTTACTGCCAACTGCCAAGTGCGGCGGCGATTGCGGCCACCGCTTCTTCCCCGACTCCGGAGGCGGCGGCGCCGCCACACTCTCGGTCGGTACCTCTCACTGCACACTGCACTGGCTCTCACTCGCACACACCACAGAGGAAGAGCCGATCGGCCGAAGCAACAGAAAAGGGGGGAATCGCAAAAAAACCACTTCCACGACAAAACACCGTTTTTAGCAGTTTCCAAAAGAATCATTTTTAGGCTGTTTGGTTGCCTTCTCTCACGAGCCTGGCCCGTTCGACTTAACTAGGCTGATGAGATACGGGATGTGCAGATGC
>SPJY01019048.1:1076634-1178774 GCA_005191435.1 Raddia distichophylla
GCCGGCGGCGACCTCGACCCGAGATTGCTCGTCCCGGTCCAGCTGGCGCGAAGGTTCCCCGGTGGCGGCGTCAAGGTTGAACGCGGCGTTTTGGGCAAGGCAGTTGTCCAAGACGAACCGCGCGGCTTCCAAAGCACCGTGGCGACCATCTTCGATCGCCCGCGCCCGCATCACCACCGGCAGGTCGCGCAAGCCTTCGGCGGCGCGCCCCACTGCGCCGGCGTACTGCGCGGCCGTCTCCTCCAGCGGGGCGTACAGCGTAACTCCCAGGGGGTACAGGACGTCCCGGAAGTCGCGGTATGCGGTCCGCAGCATGTCGGCGAGGATCCGGAGGCGCTCAGAGTGCGCCGCGCGAAGGTCATCAGCGACTTGGGTAGCCGAGGCGGCCGCGGCTAGCGCCGCCACGGCCTCGCGGGCCGCCGCCTCCCTCGCGGCGGTCTCCCGGTTGAGGGCCCGCCGCAGCTCGCCGGCGGCTCGCTCCGCCGAGGCCAGAGAGTCCTCCCGCGCCGCCCAGGTGTGGGAAAGGGCGCGAAGCGCGTCGAAGGAGCGCCCGACGTCGGCGGCGATGGTGGAGATGGCGTTGGCGTCAGCTGTGGCAGTGGCCAGAAGGTCCTCCAGCCTCGGCGCCGGCGCGCTCTCCCCAGCTGAAGGCGTCGTCTCCGTCAAAGGGGCCGCGGGCAAGCTGGGGGCTGGCGGATCGCGCGAAGTGGAACTTGAAGCCCCAGCATCCGCTCTATCCCGCGAAGAAAAGCAAAAAGGGTTCAGGTATGCGAAAAACGTCTGGCATGCTAACCCTAACGCGAAATGTGCTTGAACGCAGAAAGAGTTACCTGAAGCGGCCCCTCCCGAAAGCGAAGGGAGAAGGGGGCAGCGTCAAGCCGCTCGGCTGTGAAGCAAGCGCCACTGCTCCTCCTGTTGTAGGGGGCAGAGGAGGCAGTGGGGCCACCACGGTCGGCGCTGGCGAAGCGAGCGCCGGCACAGGAGGTGCCGGTGCAAGAGGAGCCGATGCGACGGCAGGTGCCGGCACGGGAGGTGCCGGCGCAGAAGAAGCCGGCGCAGGAGACGCCGGTTCCGGAAGGGTCGCCGCGCTCTCGCCCGGCGGCGAAGCGGCAGCCCCAGCAGCAGGGTCCCCACTGGAGGGAACCGGAGGAAGCGGAAGCGGCTCAAGATCTGAAGGGCGAGCCCTTTTTGGGCTCGTCTCCCCCTCCTCATCGTCGTCTGGGGGGAGGATAAGGCGGCGCTTCCCGAGAGCGCGGTCGGAGTCGGCCGCCACGATAGGAGGAGCAGCGGCCGCAGGAGCCTTGGCGGTCGTCGGTGCAGGATCGCGGATTTGCAGGGGTCCCCGGGCCACTTGGACCGCGGGGCCAGAAACCTCCATGGGAGGCAGCGCACGCAAGTACGGGTTGCGCTCCCGTGGGTCCCAGTCGCAGAGGGGGCGGATGCCCGTGGGCAGGAAAATGTCGCCTGCTGGCACGGACAGGAGTCCTGCCAGCCACTGCCGGAGCACATCCTCCGGCACGTTCCCTACGGCTGGACACACAAAAAGAAGAAACCGCAAGTTGGCAAACGACCAAAAAGAGGAAAGGACGAGCCACGAAGTCACAAGACCCAGAAGAATGCAAGAATACTCACCTCCAGGGGCGACGCGGGTCCCATCATCGTCACCGTAGTACTGCCAGGCGGGGCGCGCCCTCATGCGGAGCGGGCAAAGGCGGCGCCGCAAAAAGTCCGCCGCCACGTGGGTTCCGGTGAGCCCATTGCGGCGGAGCTCAGCAATGCGCGCCAGCATCGTCTCCATTTCCGCTGAGTCGTCGGGCTGAGACCCCCAGCTTGCGAGGGATTCTGCAGGACCCTCAGGGAAGGCAAGATTGTCGCAGCCGCTGGAATCCTCCACGTACAGCTATTGTCGTGCCCAGTCCTTCCAGTTGGACTTGAGCGTGACTGGGATGAAGGCAGCAGCGTCGCGAAGTGAAAAGTAGTAGCTCCCAACCCCGCTCGGGGCGCGCGCTCGGGTGCAGGACGAAGAGTCAGCGCCAGAGTGGGAGGCTCGGCTTCGCCCCCACGAACATTACGCAGAGGTGGGCGAAGATGGCCAACGTAATGATGGAGTTGGGGAGGCGTGCCGCCTGGATCTCGTAGAAGGCGAGCACCCCCAAAAAGAACTCGGAGCATGGCGGGACAAGGCCCGCCAACAACGCCCAGGTGAAGGTGATGATCTCCCCGTCGCGGGGGCTTGGCGCCATGGTGCCGGCGCGGAACCGGGCGGAGGACGGCGGCACGAACACTCGGAGCCGCGACGCCGTCTCCTCGTCGGCGGTGGAGGGAAGCAGAGCTGAACCAGAAGACGGCGCGGCTGAAGCGGCGTCCCCACGGCGGCCCTTACTGCGCTTGGGAGCCATGGGAAGATGGTGGAAGCGTCGGCGAAAAGCTTTGGGGTAGCAGCGAAGAAAACGGATGGCAGCGTAAGGACTTGGCGTGCAAAAGAACTCAGCGCAGCGCAGAAGAGAGAAGCTTTTATAGAAGATTGAAGCGAGTGCGACGGTTTGGAATCCGTCCCCACTCACGCGTGTGGCGCCATTATGCCCCGCGCGTTTCTGTTTTCCCGCGAAAAGCGGCGTGGTTCCCCAAGGAAGATCGTGCGCAGGTGGATATCAAGCGTACAGCCGCCGCATGGGGTGGGCCCCCCACGATTCGTCTCCCCCCGCGCGAGAAATAGCGAGATATCGGCGCGACGGTTCGCGTATCATGGTGGTCCCGGGGGCTACTGTCAGTATAATAAATACCGGGGTGTGAAGAGTCTTGGAGAAGACCGGACGAGGGCCCCACGCGTCAGGCGGGCGACCAGGCCCCAGCGTGCGGGCGAGCCCCTCAAGCGTCGGGCGAGGGCCCCACACGTCAGGCGGGCGACCAGGCCCCGGCGTGCGGGCGAGCCCCTCCAGCGCCGGGCGAGGGCCCCACGCGTCAGGCGGGCGATCAGGCCCCAGCGTGCGGGCGAGCCCCTCAAGCGCCGGGCCCCTCTCTGCCAGGTGGGTCCTGTACGGCAGGAAGCGTCCCGAAAGGAGTCTTCTGGGCGAAGGCTCCCTCTGCTGCGAAGGACGGGCGCATTCAATGCGACATTACACGCGGATAGACAGGTGAAGAGATGATTACCGCCACAGTGATTTCTACAGGTCTGATCAATTGTCACTGTGGCACATCGGAATTGACCGGCAGAGAGAGTTTGCCATCATCAAGCTCGCCGCCCACGTCAGGAGGAGCAAGCTGGGCCCCGCCCGTAGTCTCACTGGCGTGTTCGCACGGGTCAGAGGCCACTTGCGAAGCTCGCGTGGGCGGCGCTGTGCGGCGCAGTAGCAGCACGTTTTTGTCTCTCCTGTCCCATCCCTAACGTCTTATCAGTGTACTGAGAGTACTGTACTGCCTACCCCCTCGGTTCTCTCAGCCTGTTCGAGGCTTGTATAAAAGGAAAGGAGAGAGAAGAAGGGGGGTTCCGAAACATTCTGTAATCACATTCCACACAACCACAACAAGAAAAGAGCTGAGGCTCAGCAGGAGTAGGACTGTTACCCGCGAGGGGGTCCGAACCTGGGTAAACCCTGTGAGTCGCTCCTCGTCGTGCCCGACGCTCGAATCGAACTGAGCTCGAGCTGGTCGGCTAGCAGGATAGAAAATTTGATAGGGGTGTGATCCGCAGTGGTTGAGCGGAGAGCACGCCGTCAAAAACCTCTTAAAAATTGTTTAAAACTCAATTTAAAATCCACAATCATATATTCTTGCGTAGTATAAATTATTGCATTTATTATTAAAAAATATAGCCTTTACCACCCTTCCAATATGTTGAATTTAGTTCAGATTTATCATTCCAATGAGAGCCTGCAAGTACTATTGACGCTCTTACCCATTATGTGGGACCTGTTAATTTAAATGAACATATCCTTATTTATTGCGTACCTCAAAAAATCCTTATTTACTGCGGATACAGACTTGATTTGTCGGTAGAAGAGTCTTTTCTACACTCACAAGCTTAATGGATTAAATTAGAATATTTTTTTTAGTATTGTAAAGCACTCTTATAAAATAGTTATGTAATAAAGTGTGGTGATGCATCGATTCTGGAAGTGATACTGAATTTGAAGAGAGAATTTTGCATTATTCATTTACTAAAAATCCATCCCTCGCACCAACAAGTAGTTTCTTTTCCACTATCGACGGTTAGAAATTGAAGCTCCTAGGTGTGGGCTTACTTGTTAAACTAGGGATCAACATACCCCTTTCGTGGAGTATTAGGGCATTTTTAGAGGAGAAAACCCATGGCGATCAAAATGAGCAGCACAGAGGAACATAACATTTTTTATCCTGGTTAACAATCCTACGTACAACCTTTCAACATGGATAACAACCCTACGTACAACCTTTCGTTGGGATGACTACTCGAGCCAAAAGAAGTTAGCTTGAGCCATTATTGATCTCCCCCCTTTAGAGCGTGTCTTTAACACTACTTACACTACCCAAGTGGAGAGAAAGGGAACGAGGTTCCTTTTTGCGAAAGACATATTGTTGACAGCTACCTAATCCAGGCCCTGACAACGCTGTTCTCTTCCCTTCGCACAGTTGTCCTTTAATCAAGGGGCAATGCACCGGCTGGACCTTACTTTAGACGTCTTACGTGTTCACTACGCGGCCATCAACTGACAAGAGAGCGTACTGCGCAAGTAAGCAGGAGTGGGTTCGCCCTATTAGCGGCCCGCGTGGTTGGTCAATGCCATGTAACATCACCCAATCTCCGACACGCTTATAACTTTGGTCCCCATGAAGCAACTATATTTTGGCGAGGCGACCTTGAGGAAGTATAGTCTATAGCACTTATCACCAAAGAGTGGGTAGTGTGGCCTTCAATCCTGAGCATGGGGAGAAGCATCAAGCAGAAGAACACTACATATGCCACTCCACCTCGACTAATGCATGCGCCCGTAGTCGCTGCATTTTCCTCTTCTTGGAACTTCCCAAAGGTGTGGAACCTAGTCCCTATTCCATAGGATGGACACATTCGGTTTAGGGCATGTGGAGCATGGGATGCTCGCTATATATCTGGTGCCATAAGACGTAGAGGAGAGGCGGCATCGGATGGAGTGGCGGCGATTCAAAGAGCGATGGGAGGTGGGGATAATAGAGGACTTGTGAGGTGGCTATATTGGTGGATGTTTTTGAAACTTAAAGGGAATGCACCTAGAGACTTTTAAACAGTAGAGATATACTCCCCCTGTTCTAAATTGTAGTTCACTGTTGACTTTTGGACACACCTTTTGACCATTCGTCTTATTAAAAAAATTAGTGCAAACATACAAAAAAAATCATACTTAAAGTATGTTCAATGATAAAACAAATCACAACAAAATAAATAATATTTACATATATTTCTTGAATAAAACGAATGGTCAAATAGAATATCTAAAAGTCAATGGTAAACTACAATTTAAAACGGAGGGAGTATTTCGAAAAAAAATAGACCGGGTTATTTTTGTCAGGCCGGTTTACTATATACGAACCGTGTTTAAAGGCTGGTTCTTAGAGTATCCTCATCTCACCCCCCAAATGCACCTCTATTTCAAAATTTTTCAAATGCGACAGGAGGGAATTTGATGCATGTGAGAGGGAATTTGTACTGTAGCGATTACTGTAGCAGTTACTATAGCGATGGTATTTCGAAAAAAAATAGACCGGGTCATTTTTGTCAGGCCGGTTTACTATATACGAACCGTGTTTAAAGGCTGGTTCTTACGATAAACAGGGCCTAGCGAACCCGGTTCGTTCTAGCCCAGTAGGCACCACCCCACGATTCCAAACCCTCGATCGCCGGCCGCCGCTGGCCGTCGCCGGTGAAGGAACCGCCATGGAGGAAGCGGTGCGGCTGGACCTCGACAAGCTTCCCATCAAGCGCCTCGAAGCCATAGACGAGGCAGGCAACGAGCACTACCCGCCGTAAGCCGCATCCACGATCCACCCCCTTCCCTCCTCTCGCCTCTCCCGATTCGATTCGCTTCACTCTGTGGCGCGACCGCGACCGCAGGGACACCAGCAGCGAGGAGCAGCGCCTCGCCGCCATCCGCCGCATCGATTTCTCCTGGGTCATCGAGAAGGACGCCAAGAAGGCCAAGAAGGCGGCCGACGACGCCGCCCAGCAGGCATGGCCGTGGCAGGGCCTCGTGGAGAGCCTGCAGCAGGCGCAGCAGGAGCTCTCCGTCGTCATCGACCTCATTGCCACGGTCAGGGCACCCACTGATCCGCCGCTCGCACGCTTCCTGTGGATCTTTGTAACTCAACGGGCAATGGTAACGCAGGTTGAAGCTAATGACGCCGTGGCAGTCGCGACCACACAGAAGCCCAAGTCGCTGCCAAACGAAACCCTAGTTGACATGGCTGTCTCCGCCGCCACCAAGCTCCAGCGCCTACGGGTATGTTCTGCGGCTCCTGTACTAAAGTAATTCCACCCAATTAGCACTACATCTTAGAACCAAGGCATGTCACATTCATCAGCTACTTAAGAAAATGTTACTCAAAAGAAATTCTAGTAATATAAAAAACGCTTGTACCATAGCTTTTACCATTCCCCCTGGTTGTGTGATCTTTATTTATGTCTGCCGCCATCTCTCAGCATTTGTCTAGGTACTTCAAACAGTCAGCTAAAACGATGGAGCAGCAGTTCCAGAAGGAGGCTAGGTTCTATGGCTCATTAATCAGGTATATCTTGTTGCAGGAATTGTGAAACTTGAATATCACTTAATTGATGATCACGTAGTTAGAGGCATTGGTTGCTTGGTAGATTGCAGCAGAACTGGAAAGTGAAGAAGCAGCGGTTTGGTGCAACCATCCTGGGAAGTGAGGGCTTCATGTTTGATCTAGTTGACAGTTCTCATTTAGACGCAGCAGCAATGCCCCCATTGTCATCGTTGTTTTTAGTTCCGATTGACCAAGACTCATCGGGTACTCTGTCTGTACAAGTTCCACAAAAGGCTTGTCGTTTCTTGGGCCTGCAGTTTCGTGGGGATGGTGCCAGTAATGTGGAAGACTATGCTTGCAAAATGAAAGCAGGTATCTCAAGCATCACTTCTTTTGCAGCAGAAAATGATTCTTTGGAGAGCGATGATGTCAATAAGTCTGTCAGACACACACATTCCATTCTTCGCAATATCCACAAGTCAATATTTGAGGAGCAGGTTGGTTATATGCTTATGAGTTATTGCAAAATCCTCCTCTCTCCAATTACAGTGCCATGGAAAAGTATTCTATAGCATGTGATAGCATCCTGCCCTTTCTTGTCATTGTTTATGTCTATCCTCTTGCGCTTAGCTTCGTGCATGCCTTTGTAGGTATTTGATATGGTGACCCGGGAGACATTTGTCCAACCACAAGGCATTAATGTAACTGGGATGCGTGAGGATTTTCTCCAATTGGCAATTGGCCAGGAGTGTTCATTGTGCCTTTCGCTTGCACATTCTGGACATGACAGTGTCTCAGAAATGACAGGCAATGAAGAGCATACTAATTCAGATGATTCTGCAAGTCTTGTGCTAGCCACTGCCAATGGGAAGCAGGAGCCTTTTAGAAGTGACTTGTCAGGGTTCCCTAACCCTAGAAGTCTAATAATTTATTTGCTGCATATGTTTCATGAGAACACTCTTAGGAAAGTCAGGGAGAAATCTCGTAATGTTGTTCGCTATCAGAATCCTGCACAGGTTGCTAGTGATGATTGTGGCCTGCTAGGTCATTTCTGCATGACAGTGGCCCATAGGATATTTTCTAACAAAGTGCATTTGGAGCTGGAGAGTGTGGTATGACTACTATCACCCTGTTGATAAATAAAATATAATTTGAGTGTAGTTTGCCATTCTAATTTCGTTCACTATTCAGGTTAGCAGGGTTCCTTATCTCCATCTTCGATCTCTTCCGACGTGGCATTCTAGAACTTCTTCCTGGTCTCTCTGCTTGAAAGTCCCACAGCGTATACTGGTTGCTGATCGGCTGGTGAAGCCTTCAGATAATCATGAATCTAAGTACAAATCCAGGTCACAATTCAACACAAAGGTAATCTTGAAAGATGGCCAAATTAGTTTGATGGGTGAAGGCTCTCCAAGCATTGCTGGATCATTATCTGGGAAGCCCTCCGATGGATATCTGATAAACAGTTACAATTGTGACTTGGAAGACCTACCAACAATGCTCCTGCAGCAGGTGAACTTGTGATAAAACCTTTGACCTTAGTTATTAATAGGCCTTATGTGGAATTTTTAGCACTACTAGTTTATTACCATTGGGAATTAGGATATTTATGATCCAGAAGACCGATGCAACAGAAAGTAGTTCAGCTTTGCCATAATAATGCATGGATCACTGCCTATTTTCTTTATTGTAATGAAAACTTACTGCCTGCAAATGCCCTAGCATGAATGGAGCGTTCATATCCTGCACATTGTTACTTTATGTTTGTTGCTCATTGGGAGAATCTTCCACCATGTTCATCAATCCATACGAATAGCTTGTCTAACTAGTGGAAGTACGCGTGGCATTAATGTTGAGTTCAACATGACTCATTCTAGGGTCGTTACCATTCCTCCCTGTTTTAGAAATTTTTATTGTTCCACTATAAGAAACGGTCTGGAAGGTAGAAAACACTCTGAATACAAAGCTGAAATCATTTTTTCAGTGGAATAAGAGGAGTAAGATGTCTATGCTTTAACGGAAGGCTTTTATGTTTGTAGCTTACATCATCTAGTTGTTCTAAATGGGTAAGAGAACCTGTTATTTAAGTACTCTCTTAGCTTCCGTCAAATGTTTACTTGTTCATTCCTCCGTATAACACAATGGTGGGATGAGTTATATGAAGCATGCCTATGTGGCTAGACACAACCTTTATTTTTCTACTAGCTGCAGAGTGGACACACTGACTGGTTGTTTTGTTCACAATGGTTTGATTATTTGGCCGAGTACCAACCAAGAAGGGCTTATGATTCATTTCAGATGGTCAGATTGGTTTACGAATGTATATGCTACAATACTTTTTTTTTTCTAAAGCTGATAATTAGCTTTGCAATCTAATCAACACTTAAATGCTGCTTTAAAACCTGCTTCATCAATCATCAGTAGATTTTGACACATGTTTGTATCTGCAGGTTGCCAGCCAAGTAATCCACTGGCTTCATGAAGAAGCTCTCGTTCTCGGGATGAATGTGACTAGAGATTTCCTGTGCCTTTACTTTGATCTTGACCAAGGCGAAACACTTGGCTTGGTGGCACATGTTGACCCAGACGACACCTATGGTTGCATTTCTTGGTACATAACCGTTGATCATCCAACTGAGGATGGGAAGATGTCAACAGATAATCCGGAGTTAAAGAAGCCTAGGTTCCTAGGGTATCTGCCGCTTGAGGTGTTGTACTCTACCCTAATGGACCTTATAAACTTGTGTGGTGCTGGTATCCACCACTAAGATGTATTATGTTAGACCATCAAAAAAAGATGTATTATGTTAGACCCGTGTTGTCATTTTTAGGCTCATGCCACATGTAATGTACTATCCTGTTGTTTAGGGCAATCATATGTAGCATTTTTGCTTGATATGCATATGCTAAGGTGAATGAAATGATGGGTTCTTTGGGAGCACTTGATGCTAGATATTTATCAACTGTCGCACCGTTTCCTATTTCCCTGGCCGCGCTGGCCCTTTATTTATGCTAGAAGATTACATAAACTGGCTATATTTCGTTTCCTATTTCCATGGCTGCGCTGGCCCTTTATTTATACTAGAAGATTATATAAACTGACTATATTTATGGGAACGGTTATGGACGGGGAGTGATGTTTCCACAGTGTAGTCCCACTCTTTTTAATTAACAATTAACCTGACTAGTGGGTAGGAGGGTTGGACTGGTGCACGTCTGCACCTTCTCTTGTTATTACTGGGATTATGAGTACATGCATCTACTCACTCAGATTATTTAATTAAAACTTGTTAGAACAATAGGTCTTGTCCCACTCTTTGTAATTAACAATTAACCTGACTAGTGGGTAGGAGGGTTGGACTGGTGCACGTCTGCACCTTCTCTTGTTATTACTGGGATTATGAGTGCATGCATCTACTCACTCGGATTATTTAATTAAAACTTGTTAGAACAATAGGTCTTGGTGTAAAAGAGCCAACCCCATCCTTGCCTTTGCATTTCATTTAAGGACATCGTGCTTGCTAGGGAGTCACATCCTCATTAGACAAGAATTGTGGATTATTTGTTGCAGGTGACGAGCAAGGGAACTAGGAGGTGGGTTTGGGGAAGCTAGCTGCGGAGTCCGGTCTGGACGTTGATACCGGTACCTCGATGTTGGCTTGCTTGGATTATCTTAGTTAATTAATATTATCTGTTTCCGCTACTCTGATTGATTTGGATCTTATTGCTATTTCGTATTGTTTCCGATGGGAATGCCCACCGTTTACCTGTAAGACAGTAATGTCGTTGGTTAATAAATTTATTTCCTTTAGCTAATATCGTGTGTAATGGTATTCATGTGTCCGTCTTGCGATGCTTCATCCTAAGCGCATCGTCTGGGCGAGATTTCGGTGTTGGACACTGGGGTCGTGACACCCTCACATCGATTCCCCAATCCTCGCTGGTCTCAAAACCTAGCCATCCTCCATTGCCGCACGCCCTCTCCGCCGCCACCCTCTGTTGCCGCCTGCCCGCTCCCACCTCCGTCGACGCCTGCGTCCACCTTCGCCTGTACCTGGGGCTTCGCCACCCGCCGTCGCCGCCCGCCCTCGCCTCCTCCTCCGCCGCTCACCCTCGCCTCTGCCACCGGCCGCCTTGCCTTCTACACCGCCGCCCGCCCTCACCTCCACCACCGGCCGCCTCGCCTCCGCCGTCGCCCTTCCTCTTCCCCACCTCCGCCTCTGATATCGCCCAATCGAAGGTCGCCATCACATCGTGAATAGTTGAAGGTCGTTGCCCAATCGAAGGTCGCCATCACATCGTGAATAGTTGAAGGTCGTTGCTGTCGCGGACTCTCTGGAAGGACTTCACCACCGGCTGTGCAATGATGCCGCCGAGGCTGATTCTGTGGAAGGATTTCACCACCGCTTCAATTGTACATGTCAAATGACAATTGTGAATTGTATAATTGAGCAAATGGATATGAGATTCTTTGGCAACCACTCTATGATTGTGAATTGTATGTGGGCATGCCTTGTATATGAGAACCTAGGAATGCAACTTTGTTTTTGAAATTATGTGTATCGTGTATGTATGGCTGAGAATTTGTGTGGCTGAGAATTTGTGAATGCAAGTGTTCTTTATTTATGTATCACCTTATGATTTCTTTAACTCAGTGAATGCAACTGTGGTCAGCTACTCATGCTTATGGTTCATGTCAACTAGTGCTTGCCTGAAGTGATAAAAGGTGACCTATTGCTTCTGGTCAGCTACTGGAATGTACATATTATGTTCTGTATGAAACCCTCTGTATGAAACAATGGGTAATAGAAAATATTCTCAAAGATTTTTCAGTTCTCATTGCTGTATGAAATTCTCTGAATATGCTTAATTCTCTAAAGATGTTTTGAGCAACATTCTGCCGGATATTGTTTTGTATTAATAATATTTGACAAATTTACATGGCAAAAATAATACAAGACTACACATATTGATATATTCAACCATATATGAGCAAGGTACATTCCAGGTACATTCCAGTGTCATTTCATATACATTGATCAAAAGATGGAAACTGAAATGAGACTATTTCAGTGCCATACATGATGACATTGCAGGTACATTTCAGTGTCATTCCAGTTGCATTTCAGTGCCAAAATATGGCCATTCTAGTGCCATTTTCAGCATATGACAAGAGAAAACTATTCTAGCACCATTCCACTGACCAAAAGATGACAATTCTAGTGCCATTTAACCCAAAAGGCAGCATGTGACAAAAGAAGACCATTCAAGTGCCATTCCATGGAGAAAAAAAGAGCATTCTAGTGCCATTCCACTACATAAATAAAACAATAAATTTATTACTCATATCTTGTTCAGTAGAATAAAAAAAAGAAAAGGTACAATTGCTACCTAGATATTTTTGTTTGGACAATTGCGAGCATCGTGATGCACCATTTGTTTGTAAATCTTGCACATTCGTGCCACTCTATCCTTGCTTCTTGAATTAGTACCTGTTTTGCTTTCTTCGCCTTTTTTAATTTTTTGCATCTCCCCTTAGAGTGAATATCACTTGGTGGATGTATTTCAATTTCATTAGGAATTTACAGCCAATGAAAGCTTCATATTCATCCTGCCGACTGCTTTTAACAAAAGGGACCATTTGTTGCAAAGGACCCTCTACGACATTAAGAAGTCAATTCCTACCATTGAGTCCTTTGCTTGTTGGATGAGATCTTCTACCTTGTTGCATATATTTGAAATTTTTTTTCTCTTTGCCGCCTCCAAGGAGTCAACCGGTTTCTCTTGTAATAGGTTCCCTTCTTCATCGAATATACTTTCTCTACATAAAAAAATTAGCTAGAAGATTTTTGAACTACATACAATTAATAATACATAATTAGCTAGCAGATTTTACCTCTTGCACCTTTTCTCCCATCTTTACGTCTATAATTTTCTTTTTCTTTGAGGGATCAGCAACATCCTTACCTTTTTTAGCTCTATAGCCTTGCCTTGCACACAAGTATCACTTCGTTTGAACCACCGTGCCTAACAATTTTTGCTGTCCAATACAAACCGAGAACCTAACTTCATGTGCATATGACTTGTAGAAATTCTCAACCGCGTTGATATCATCAAAAGTCATCCCAATAACAGGCTTTAACGCGTCCTCACATTGGGATGTAAATGATGAACACTGCAATAACGATAAATTAATTACAATACATTGATAATCCAAATTGATCGTTGAAAAGACAAATTAACTACTACTTACAAATAAAGGCATGCTGGATTTCCTCTTAGGTGTACTAAATCCATGCACAACACATGCTTGAGTTAGGATACTCGGGTTGGTAGGGGCGCTATCCATGGCGGAGTCTATGTCCATGGCGACGGCGGCGACTATGGCACTGGAGTCACCGAAGCTACCATCCATGGCAGTACCATGCATGGTGTTGGAGTCTACGTCCATGGCGCTGCTATCCATGGCACTAGAGTCGATGATGTTCATGGCGTGCACGGCGACATGACGGACCTCCTACGTAGCGGTTCGACGGCGATTGACTTCCTACGCGGGGGCGCGGCGGAGATCGATCACCTTGGCGGTGGCAACCTCCTAGACAGCGACGTCCTCCTGGACGGTGACGAACTTGCTGGCGGCGACCTCCTGGACCACGCCGACCTCCTGGACAGCGGCGAACTCCTTGCCGACGGCAAAACTTCTGAACGGCGGCGAACTCCTAGCCGCCGGCAACCTCTTGGGAGGCGGCACGACGGAGATCGATTTCTTGGGCGACGACGATGTCCATGCTTGTGGGCTGTGGCGCGAAATAATTGATTATTTGCCCCAAAGTTGATGTGCCTTTGATTATTTGCCCTGATGTTTAATCATTTGCCCTAATGACCCACATGTCATAGACACACATTAGGGCAAATAATCAAAGGCACATCAACTTTGGGCAAATAATCAAAGGCACATCAACTTCGGGGCAAATACCCTGTGGCGCAGCCTGACCTAGCTCCTGGCTATTTGCAGCACCATCGGAGAAGACGATGCGTCTCGAGGAAGCCAACTGTGAGGAGGCAACGCACTAAGGGTACAGGCAGAAAACAAAAGAGGGAAGCGGGCAACTCTTTGTAAAATGGCCATGCCACGGGATTTTAGCGCCAGGATCTGAATCCAACGGCTGTTGGTGCCTTGGTTGCACGGATGCACCGGATAGCTAGGTGCATAGGATATGTTCTCCATGGTCATCAACACCAAAACTTTGAATAAAAATAATATCCATGATATTTTTAGGGGCCTAGATGCTTCAGGCCAGCTCGACCCGGTGGTTCCACAACATTCCCTTGGACCTTGCGAGCGAGATGCATATGCCACATTAAATCTCCATGAAAACCCAGTGAAAAAAAATTCTTGGAGAAAGAGTACATATCATACGCTTTCTGTGTTCACAATTTACTTGATTAAAAACCTTACGTGAGAAACTTCAAAGGAAAACTCACTAGGAAAATAGTGCAAACCACCCAACATTGCGTATGATCTTCTAGATCAAGTTGGGTACTCAGGTTTCTTTCCTAAGCTTTAGTTCGAGGTATGCGAAGTATCTCGCACTGAATTCAACACTTCTTTCAGTTTTATCATTCCAATATCCCTAACGCATCTCTCAAAAGAGACTGCGGTTAAGGACTTTGTGAATAAATCGGTTAAATTCTCATAGGATTTTGTGTGTTGAATATTAATTTCCTTCAATTTATGCATTTCATGCGCATAAAAGAATTTGGGGTCGATATTCTTAGTAAGATTACTTTTCACATAACTCATCTGCATTTGTTTTACACAAAACCACATTATCTTCATAGATAATTGTAGAGGTTTGCTCAATGGATAATCCTCATTCTTGCATAATGTGTCTTACCATTCTTCTTAACCATGCACATTCATGGGCTGCTTTATATAATGCAATTATTTTTGAGTGGTTTGTCGATTTGGACATAAGTGTCTGCTTTGACAATTTTAGGACATTGTAGTCCCACCACATAGAAAAACATACCTAGTTTATGATTTACCTATATGCAGATCCAATAGGTATCCAACATCAGTATAACCAACAATGTTCAAGTGTTTGTTCTTCCTGTAAAACAGACCAAGATCTATGCATCAGCATAACCAACAATGTTCAAGTCTTGGTTCTTCCTGTAAAACAGGACAAGATCTATACTTCCACGAAGGTATTGAAAGATAACCTTTATTCCATTCCAATGCCGCTTTGTGGGCTCTGCACTATATCGAGCTAACAGATTTACAGCAAATGCAATGGTAGACTGCATACTGTTAGCAAGATACACAAGTGCTCCAATTGCACTCAGATATGGGACTTCTTATCGAAGGGCTTCCTCTCCCTCTTCCCTAGGCCGGAAGGGATCTTTATCCTTCTGTAAAGACCTTCTAGTCATTGAGGTTCTAGCGAAATATGCCTCTTCAAAACCGAATCTTTTTAATACATTCTGAGTATAGGCCGATTGGTGCATTAAAATTCCTTAAGGAAAATGCTTGAGCTGTAAGCCTAAGCAAAACTTAGTTTTACCTAAGTCTTTCATTTCAAATTCAGACTTCAGGTAAGAGCAAGCTTCTTCAATATCTTCATGTGTCCCAATGATATTCAGATCATCTACATACACCAAAATTATACAGAATCCATTCAAGGATCGCCGTATAAAACACAGGGACAATCTCCATTATTTGTGTAGTCTTTCTTGCAGAGAAAGTCGTTTACAACATCATCCTAGACTGCTTAAGCATATACACAGTGACTTCACAAGTTTCACACTGTATAGGTTCCTATTTGCTCTCTCATTATTCAGGATTGGGATACCATAAAGGTATGTCGTTACAACATCCATCAATTTCATTCTTAGATTCATATTTATTACCATTGAGATGAGAATATTTCCCATGACCGAGGCATAAGTTTCTTCATAGTCAATCCCATACCATTGGGTGAAACCTTAATCTACCAACCTTGCTTTGTACCTTACGATTTCATTATTTTTATTTCTTTTCCGCACAAAGACTGACTTATACCCAACAAGGCGTATGTGGTTAGGTGTAAGGCTTATAGGCCTAAATACTTGTCTTTTGTTTAGAGATGTGAGTTCTGCGGTAATTTCCTCATTCCATTCTTTCCAATACGACCTTCTTTTACATTTTTCTATAGATATAGGCTCAGGATCATGTTCTATGATAGAGGCAATTTTCTTTGCATAGTAAATATCGATTATGGCTATTGCTCTGTTCATAACTTCTCAAGATAATTCAAAATTAATAGTTATATTTATATTGTGATAAGGTTCAGGAAGCAGATCCTCCTCCTTGGAGCAATACAGGTCTAGCTCTGGCCATTGGACCCACTACTAGAGAAATGACCTTTGATACTGGGCCATCAATCCCGGTTGGGCACGAGCTGGGACTGATACTGGCATCTATTCGGTTCGTGGTTACTGGGCTAAAAGCACAATTTTTCGCTCACATTAGTCTCGGTTCGTGTCACGAACCGGGACTGAAGAGCGCTTTGCCAGGCGAGTACATGCCAGCTGGCACGGACACACATTAGTCTCGATTCGTATTACAAATTGGGGCTAAAGGTAGGGCTTTACGAATCGGGACTAAAGGCTTGTTCTAGCAAACTTCAAAAGGAATGCATATCCTACTCTAATCAAGACGTGTGAGTGGGTGGGATGGTTAGAAGGGTGAGTGAAGAGTCGTGTGGTGGCATGAGGTCCTGGGTTTGAGTGTTGAGTTCATCCATATTTTTTAGATATTTTCTACACCGCAACAGGGGAAAGAGAGAGAGGACTTTCTTTGGATCTTATCGCATGGGATGTAATAGGCGGGAGGGAGTATAGATAGGGAACCTGTGGTTATATTAATGAAATGAAAACATCTTTCAAAAGCTTTCTTTCATGCTCATCGCTCGCAAGCCGTCCCCAAGCCAGTCCAAGCGAAGACTAAAGGCGCCGGGTAAAAAGGTAAATAAAAGCTTCTTATGTGGTCCTACGCTTTTTCCTTCCACCAAATGCAATGCGAGAGCTCTATTTTCATATTAAGAGAAATATCCGTCAATCAAGCAAAGACGCATTCCTGGCGCATAGTCCCGGTTGGGGCGGCCCTTGTAGTGACCGAATATGAACGCATGAAATCAATTGAGATATGGTACATATATAGAAAATGCATTGTAGATCATGTACTCCCTCTGTTCATAATACAGGGCCTATAAAAAATTTGCAAATACCAAGAGAGGGTGAAGATCACTTTTTTCTACCACCGCAGCCCCTAGATTAATTAGCGTTTGATTTGGTTAATTACCTTGATTACCGGCCGTAGTGGTTCAATCTGGTTGGAAATTACCAAATCTCTCTTGGTTCAAGGAAGGAATTAATGACCCCAATTAACCAGGAACTTCCATGTATTGGTTCGGTTATTAACAGTGTATGCAGAGGTAATATGGAAAAAAAGAAGGAAAAAAGAAATATGGGCCTTCTAGCATTTTGAACGACCCATTTTCTTCCTTCCGAGACCTGAAGAACAATTGTGTTTGATCTGGCCTTCACTACTCCAGGGCAGAGAATAATTCCTTCGTCTTTTTTTAGTAGGAAGCATGCACGCAATCACGCATCATGTTCCGATGCTTGCTTTAATTGTTGGCTCTCCGGTAAGAAGCTAGCTAGATGACAGGGGAAGTGAGAGCTTCTTATATAAAGTCTGGCTTTAAGCCTTTAACTTTGCTTTAGGAGAGAGACACGTACTGTACTAATAAAGTACACATGTTTACAAAAAAAATAAGGGAGCGGCTGCACCGCAGTCGCCTGCGTTTGGGCCCGCCCGCAGGCGATTTTTCTGGTCGTTAGATCTTGATCCAACGGCCAGCTCGCTTGACCCATCTGTTTTCACACGTGACCGAGCCAGCGCCGTCTCCCCCGATCCCGCTCCGCACACCTCCGCCGCCGCCGCCGCCGCCGCCGTCTCCGGCAACCACCCCACCTCCCATCCTCCCACCGCCGGCCGGCGCAGCCCACCCTAACCACAGCGGCCGCCGACGCCAGATCCGCCAGCCGGCAACCGGCCCGGCTGCCATCTCCCCCCACCCCCGGCTCTGGCGGCGCCTCCGCCACCGCCCTCACAATCCCGACCAACCGCCGGGCCTACTCCACCTCCCCCAACCCTTAATCTATAGCCGGGAGCACAAACCCCCCAAACCCTAACCCGAACTGGCCGGCGGTGATGTCGACGGCGGCGAGCTCAACGACGGCGACGGCGAGCTCGACGACGGCGAGGTAGGCTCCCTCCTCCCTCCTCCTTCCTCCTCTCTCCACCTTCCTCCCCCTTCTTCCTCCTCTGCTGCGTGTTTTTATTTGAAAATTTGGTTCAATCGATGTGAAAGAAAAAATCGTCTGCAACATTGCTAGATTGCAGGCGCCTGCGATCTAGCAAAACCGAAAAAATAAACAGGGCGACAGTTTGTCGAATGATGCATGGAACTGTACGTTGATCCATGAATTGTTTAATAAGCAAAGAATGGTCAGGCATAGCTTGTTGATCAAAAATAAGCAAAGAATGATGCATGGAACTGTTGATCCATAAATTGTTTAATAAGCAAAGAATGCATGCTGCACAAGGCTAGCTCGCTATATATATGCATGCATGCATGCACGAGAGTTAGGTAGTTGCATTCCATAGCATAGCAAGCACAAATTAACCAATATCGATCAGGATGGGCTTGCTTAGCCTCTAGAGTTTGAAGCACCTGAACCACACGTTGTGCAGGTCGTCGACTTATTACAACACCTCGAGCCCACAGCAGTACAATGGGGAGGCGAATGCCACGGACATGAAGGTGGTGTTCGTGGTGGTGCTGATGGCGGTCATGGGCACCTCCCTCTGCGTCACCGCCATCCTTCAGGTGGTGTTTGGGCGGTACAGCCTTTACATCTCCCTGATCCGTGGTCGGTACAGCCTCTACACCATCGTCCGCATCCTGCTGCACTTCTCAATGGTGCAGTTTGTGCCTCTCCTGTCCTCCATGGTGTCCAACAAAGACGGAGACGAGGTGAAGATACTCCTGGTGATCCTGTGGATGCTCCTCATCGAGCTCATCCGCAAGAAGGTGCAGACGATGGTGCTGCCCACCGATGGCTCCTCCTTCAAGAGGGGCACCGGCCGGTTCACTCTCATGGACTACACCGACGAAGGCTCTCGCCTCGTGTGGATCGGCTACCTCATCTACTCCAACATGAAGCCGATGCTGAGCGACCCGTCCCTGACGAAGGCCAGCCTCGTCGTCGCCCTGTTCGTCGTCCTCTGGGCCCTGAGCTTGCTGAAGCTAGTGCACAGGGTAGTTGCCACGCTGCTGGCCGGCTCCTCCTGGCTCACGGTGAGGAACCCTATTGTTATATATTGCAGCCTACATGCAGCATGTCTTGGACACGTACAAGGAGGAGGAGGAGGAGGGGGACATGATGGCCAGCTGCAGGTTAGCGGTGATGGGGGAGGACACGCTCCCTCTCCGCTTCGACGACAGCCCCGAAGCCGAAGCCCAAGGTGGCCATGATCTGGTGGTCACCGTAGGCCATATATGGAAGCACACTCGAAGTGAAAGTGACGCTCTCTTCCGGCGCAAAGACAAAGAGTCCATGCAGGTGTTTGCCCAGAACCTATGCCTCTCTTTATCCCTATTCAAGCTGCTCCGTCGCCGGTTCGAGCAGTACCCCATGGTGGAGGTTGGCTCCGTCATGGCGCGCAAGCTGATGCTCCAGGGCCTGCTGGCTCTTGGGAACTCTCGGCCCTTCCAGGTCCTCCAGCTGGAGCTCGAGTTCCTCGAGAGCTACTACCAGGCTGCTGTTGCGCCCGTGGTGATGTCCGAGCGTATCCTCTTCTTCGGCAGCATCGTCCTGTCCGCCATCTTTGTTGTCGTATACATCGCTGCAGTCCTGGCAATACTGATCAGCTACAATGGCGTTGCAGCCCTTGTTTGCATATCCTTGGGACCGGGCCTGGCCAGCAACCTCCGGTCTTTCCCGGCGCTCTACATCTCCATCACCATGCTGCTTGTGGTAGCCCTCATTGCCATCGAGGCTACCGAGTTCTGGGCCTCCTTCGTCCCGTCCAACTGGAACACGGTGCGCCTGCTGTGCTCCTACACACTGCCACGGAGCTCCGCGCTCAAGAAGAAGGCCTTCCGCACGCTCCTTCGGCTACGCTTCTGGGTCTATTCCTTGCGGCCGAAGCACGCGGGCGCCGACATTAGGATGGACCAGGTGTCCATTCTGAACACCTGCTGGCCACTCGATGAACTTAACATCAGCGAGAGTGCAAGCAACGCGGTACTGACGGACGACCTCAAGGCACGTTTTGTCAGTTCCCTGAAGAAGAAGATGATTGATCCGGCCAGCATGTGCACCGTCAGCATGCCGAGCCTGCCCCTGCCGGGTGGCGTCGCCGTCGACACGGCCCGGAGAAGCTGTGCCGAGGTCATCCTGGCGTGTCACCTGGCGACACAGCTCCTCAAGGCCCATGTCGTTGCCGAGAAAGGCAGGCGGAGGAAGAAGACGCCGCAGGAAGAGGGGGCGACTGCGCTGTCGAGGTACTGCATGTACCTGGTGGCGCGCAAGCCCGAGCTGCTGCCCGAGGACGAGGCGTCGGTGGGCAAGATCGAGGTACGAGCACATGAAGCGCTGCCTGGGGCAAGCGCTGGGGCAACCCTGGCGCGCCAAGTGCATGCCCAGCTTCTCCTGCAGGAAGAAGCTCCCGGGCAAGCTGGAAGCCGCCTACACAGACGGGCGGCTGGAAGACGGAGCGACGAGGGATGGCGTGGGGATGTTCCTCGGGGGGAAGGGCAAGGTGCAGGGTGATGGTGGTGGTGGTGACTACTGGGAGGATCTGGCCAGCTTCTGGGTCCAGCTGCTCCTCTACTTGGCCCCTTCCGACCACGTGCAAGGCCATGCCAAGGCGTTGGCCTCCTCAGGTGGCGGCCTCATCACTTGCCTCTGGGCCTTCTGCACTCATATATGCAGGCATCACTCGCGACCCCATTCACCACCTCGATGCTGCCGACCAACACGCCTAGCACCTAACCTCGTGCTGGCTACCTCTACACTTCTCTATCCTCTCTCTTTATTATTGAAGCCATGCGCTGACGAATTAATAGCCAGCATGGCGTTGGTGTGTGGATTTGATTTGTGCCGCCATTGTCCCGGGCACCGGTGTGTATGTGTGGTCTAATTTCTTTGTGTGCTTGCCTTGTCTTGCTTGTGTACTTATATGTATTGCGGTATTGTAAGTATTAATTGTATTTGGACAAAGGGCTTGTTTGGATAGCGTCTCTCATTAGCCGTGCCAACGTGACGGCGAGGGCGAGTCGAGCGTTGTGGAAAGGTGCCTGGACGATGTCCTCTTCCTCATCCTCCATTTACAGCAATGCCCAATGACGCAACCCATACTCACTTGAAAAGAACCCATAAAAAAATATCTTTTGTTATGTTAAAAACCATATCGCTTCGACACTACCAAACTGCCCATAAAGTAGTTGTTGTCCTTTAAATTTTAACTGCCAACAAAAATGAATCTAAAAACTCTAAATAATTTTAAACAAATAAAAAATTACAAAATACGAAGAAATATTGAGGTGCCAAATGCACTTGTATTCATCAAATTCTAATCTCCACACATTGGCCCATGAAATGCTAAATACAAACAAAATGATAAATTAAGAAATTTGATTGAATTTGGTATTTAAATGCTAAATTGTTTGGTTCAAAATTTCATGGCCATAATTCTTTGATTGCAATCATATTTGTCACATTTGATTTTTATGTTTATTTATGATTTGCTTTATATTTGGTTTGAATTGTTTTGAGCTTTTTAAGTTCATTTTGTTTAGAGTGGTACACACTAAATTTTCCGAAATGAAATGTAGTACACCTAAGGTTTATTATCCCTACTGTATATACGCATATGCATCTCCCAGAAACTCTTCAAATCAATCACTCATCTAAAATTGTAACTTTACGTCGTACTGTTTTCTTTTCGCATTGATCAGTGAGAAAATTCGGGAGGTATTTCTCATTCGAAGCTAAAAACGAACCGACCCTTCAAGGTTACCACTTGGTTTCCCTTAGCACCCTCTACCTCTTAGAAAAAAAAAAGAAGTAAGTTTAGCACATCATTCCGTCAGGCTCATCTCTCACCATGAAGAGTGATATTGCTGATCTTGCTTGATCCATGCAGCCGAGGAGTGACATTGCTGATCTTGCTTGATCCATGCAGCCGAGGAGAGGAGCGAATGCTTGATCCATGAGAATGGGGCATGTAACCTGAAGATATCTTTGATCTTTCCCTTAGCTGTAGCGTTTTCGTCTGTGTTTTGTATGTGGCACCAACAGCTTTGGCCTCTGGATGCACACTAGAACTGCTTTCTTTAGCAATCGCTCTCATGATCAGGTGAAGTTCACATGACCAAAGCCCAGAGAGGTCGATGGCTCGATGCAATTGTACTTGTGCTTTCCATTCACATGGGCAGTGAGGTCGATGTGCAACGGTAACTTCCCAGGTCATACAGTGCTACGTTTTGGAGTGGAGTGGCCATATTTGTGTAGATCCATACAGTCGTTGTGAATTTCAGGCCAGTCGATCCATGGCACCGACGGCGAGATTTATGTAGGTGAAATTGTCACAACTTGCATGCCCATTTCTCCATCAGTTGCTATCTTCCAGTTCTTTTAGAAAGTTCTAGATGATATATTTAGTTGATAATTGAAACATAGTGTCCTTGTTACTGGACTGCAGGACGTGATGTTTATGACTGGATGCTTGCTAAAATTGTTTTCTAGATTACAGTACGATCCGGTGATTCGGTCCCACGGCTATGACATGTTTTCAAAGTGAGATCTAGATGTTTTATTGTCGCTGTGAAAATTTGAACTTGGGAGGTGGGTTTCACAACCAAGCACCACCTACCCTAGGGGCAATTCTCGCCTACTAAAATTGTACTCTCTCCGGTCATAAAAAGAAGTCGCCGTTAACTTTTGGAATCATAGAAATGCAAGTTGCTTCATTCGAGAGGGGGGTTGTTCTTCGAAAGATGAACAAACTTCAATTCAAGAGACCTATAGGTTTCCTTCGCACTAACGAGCTCTTCTACGGATTGATAGCGATGATCAAAATCGGTTATAAGTTTCACCGCTCAAAACTCACCGTAAAACAATTTTTTTTTAATCGTAGAGATTTACTAATTATTTCAAACGGTGCTTAGAGTTATATATGCAAGGTGATGCAGAATAAACATAGTAGTACAACACGAGATTTCATTAATCAGGTCCAGACTTAACACATGAACAGAAATTAATACACAGTACCGGTACAGTTTCCCCCTTGCCCCCTCTCACGTACTCGTACATCCAGCCTTTCCCACAGGTATAGAAAAAAAACGTAGATCTACGTAGGGCCCACGTGCGTACGTATATATATACGTACGTAGACATATCTACGTATTGGCATTGCTCACTGCTGAATGGCTCTCACTTGCCGGGGGTGAAGTTGGTGGCGTATGCCCATGCGTTGTTGTTGACGGGGTCGGCGAGGTGGTCGGCGAGGTTCTCGAGGGGCCCCTTGCCGGTGACGATGGCCTGCACGAAGAAGCCGAACATGGAGAACATGGCGAGGCGGCCGTTCTTGAGCTCCTTCACCTTCAGCTCCGCGAACGCCTCGGGGTCGTCGGCGAGCCCCAGCGGGTCGAAGCTCCCGCCGGGGTACAGCGGGTCCACCACCTCGCCCAGCGGCCCGCCGGCGATGCGGTACCCCTCCACCGCGCCCATCAGCACCACCTGGCACGCCCAGATCGCCAGGATGCTCTGCGCGTGGATCAGGCTCGGGTTCCCGAGGTAGTCGAGGCCGCCGTCGCTGAAGATCTGCGACCCCGCCTTGAACCACACCGCCTCGCCGAACTTGACGCCGTTCCGGGACAGCAGCTCCGGGAAGACGCAGCCGAGGGCGCCGAGCATCGCCCACCGCGAGTGGATCACCTCCAGCTCGCGGTTCTTCGCGAACGTCTCCGGGTCGGCGGACAGCCCCGCCGTGTCCCACCCGTAGTCGCCGGGGAACTCGCCGGTCAGGTAGCTCGGCGGCGACCCCGACAGCGGGCCCAGGTACAGCACCCTGTCCGGCCCGTACCACGGGCTGCCGGCCGCCGCCGTCGGCCGCGCGCGCCCGCCGCCGGTCTTCTTCATCGTCACGCGCGCCTCGCCCAGCATTACCCGGCCGGCCACCGCCGGGGAGGACAGAGCCATGGTGGTGGATGCCATGCACGCCGATCGATCTAGCTTAGCTAGGTACCGAGCTTGCTTCAGATCTGTGCTCTGCGAGTGATGAGTGAGGAGGTGAGCATTCGCTCTTATAAATACACCAGATAGAAGAAGGAAGGGCTTATCCGGTTTGTCCTTGAGGTGATCTTTTGCTGGCCTGGGATTGGCCGGCTGGTCCGAGCTGGACGTGACGTGGAGTCCGACGTGGCGGCCGGGGGTGCAGTGCTCTATCACGAGAATCCTTGGGGGTGCCACGTGGGGTTGGGGCCGTCCAACCAGGGACTGCCACTTTGCGTCCACCCAGCAAAGGATGAGATCGAGATTGGTGTAGCTTGATTTTAGAATCGTGGGAACCAATTAATGAACTGCAACGTGTGGCTATGCATAGATTTGCACAGCATCTGGCCTCTAAAGAGATAGAGAGAGAGAAAAAAAAATGGCTGGTCGAACACCCATGCACCTGCTCACTGTTGAATCTGTTGCCTATCACCTTCTTAGGCTCTGTTTGTTTGAGCTGCAACTTCTCTAAAAACTGCTTCTGCGAAATGCCACAAAAAACTTGCTTCTGAGAAAAGCTCGGATCACAGTACAAATTGGGCTTTTGGTGGCTTTTGCCTTCTTTGAAGTGGGTTCCAAAAGCTGGCTGACAGGCCCTTATATGGGTTAATGGCAGAGGTTTTGGCTAAATTTGTTTATGCAAAAAAAATAAAACATGATCATTAGTTCAATTTACTACGAAGTTAGCAGATAATCAAGCTAAAAAAAGGGTAGCTTCTTGTTTGTGCGCCTCATGTCTTGCAGGAGCTATAGCGTGCCCCATAGGTTGACGCAGCTGACAGGCAAGGTTAAGAAGTGTGATATTGCCGTAATAACCGTGCATGTTTAGGCCTCTTTCCCAGAGCAACTTGTTGGGCCTTTGCATTCTAAAGAAGCTGGCCCAGTCAGCCGGGTGGCCCAAGGTCATCCTGAATAGCCTCTCTATATCTTCTCTCTAAAACACTATTAAAGTTAAGAACATACATCCTTCACAATTTACACCACACTTTTAAAACATTCCTTTCCTCCAGCAGCCCGTTTATATCTGCTACAATATTATACACTGCACTCTAAAACATTCCTTTCAAGTGAGTATGGGTTGCGTCATTGGGCATTGCTGTAAATGGAGGATGAGGAAGAGGACATCGTTCAGGCATGTCACTCTATTGAGGTTATCGTCGTGTCTTCTTTAATCATGGTTGAAGAGTGAATAACAAGATTGATGCTTAGAGTTTTTTATTCTCTTGTTGTTTGGACAATTTATTTGTGGTTTTTACATGGGCTCTTTTACGGTACCTACTACTAAAAATACTACCACAGTAGTATATTTTAGATCTAACCGTCCATTTCGTAAGGGTGTTGTAAAAAAAATACTACACCTGTAGTATAATATACTAGTTTTGCAGTATAAAAAATCTAGAACTAATCTCAGCTATTGGATTGAGAGGAATGGACAGTTCTCATTACTCAGTAGGTACCGTAAAAGACCCCTTTTACATTCCGTATGTCCAGATGATTTTGTATTGGCTGTATATGTTTGGGTTGGACATAGAGGCTGGAACAATTCCTTTATCTAAAAAAATAAGCTATGAATTTAAAAATTTGTGTTTGCAGTTTTTTAGATAGTGGAATTACATTCGGTCTCCACATCCACATCCCAAAAATTGTGTATGCAGCTAAATGCACTTGTATTTGACATCATTCTTTTTTTATTTGTTTCAGCATTGCTTTCTATTTGCTTTGAATATTTTGACCGATAAAAACATAGGATAGTGGTATATGGCTAGACATTCAGGATGACCGTTTTCCCTTTGAGGCGAAGTTGCCGTCTCCTTTGTTTTTGCGAGTGCGCATGCAACTAGTAGCGGCCATGAGCCGGCCATCGATGCAACAAGCGTGGACGACCATTGATCCTGGCCGGCACAAACAAATGCACCAACGACGAGGAATCGAGCTATGGCATAGCAAGTCTCCATCACTGGGAATTGATATAGGATTTGTTCTTGCTGTCATCTCCTAGCCTGATCACTCCGTGAGCTGTCATCTCCTAGCCTGATCACTCCGTGACTGTCCTACACCAGCATCCCAAATCCCAAGCAAGTTTTCACACCTTTGTTCCTCGAAAGATAAGCTTGGAGGAGCTTCTATGCGCGCTTTATTTCTTGTCAAGCCGACCAAAACAAATAGTAACCAGCAGGGATAGTGGAGTGTTGTGGATTCTACAGGTAGGGGAGAGAATATGTCCTGCACAGAGTGGCAGGGAAAGAGATCAAAATTAAAACTAAAAGGTAACGTCGAAAATTTATGGTTTCTGTGTAAGTCAAGCAATATAGTGCTTTTTAGTCATTTTTGTAGGATTTTAAATGGTTCTTATTAGAGTTTATTAGATTTTTTATATTGAATTTTTCAACTACTTTCAGCTAAAAAAAAAAGAACAAGACCAAAGTCTGAAGCCTGAACATGCCAAGATGGTAATTATGTGGACTAGAAGCTCAAGAGAAGAGAGATACATGCCACTCTGATCAAATTCGCTTGCACTTATCCGAAGTATATTTGTCATGGATGGTTGGCTGAGGCTCAGCTTATGTAAAATTTCTGCATTCTAAACCACGCCAACGTCGGAACCTCGCATCCGCTGCATTGGGCTGCTTCAGAGAAGAAATCTCGATGCAGAACGGTGAAGAAATTAAACACATGAGGCTCTCTCCAACAGTAATCCCTAAATTTGAACCTCTATAGCCTCATATACAGGATTCCTTAAAAAAACTCTCCCTACATTTCTCCCATCTCCAACAACGTTTCCTATATAGAGAATTGTATAGGGAAAGGAAACAGAAACCCTACATATAAAGGGAAAGAAAGATAATCTCTATTTTAGGGAACGTAATAGAAAATGCTGTTGCAACACATAGAGGAAGAATTCATCCTCTATTTTAAGGTGGAAGAAATCCACATTGCCTCTCTAAATTATTGAAAAAGTTCATTTTTTCTCCCTCTATGTTAAATGGGTGAGATCTGGCCGTCCAATCTTGCATCGAACGGCCACAAAATAAGTTTAGAGAGAAAAAATATACTTCTGCAATAGTTAAGGGAGGTAAATTGGACTTCTTCCTTTTAAGGTATAGGACACTTTAAAGGTTGCTGTTGGAGACAGCCAGAGGATGAGGTTGCTTCCAATTTGGACAAGAAACAGGCAAGCAATGAAGCAATAGCCGCTGGCGCTTGGGCACTTGCTACAGCGTACAACTGCCACCGGTGGCCTGCCAAGTCAGTCAAGAAAAAAAAAACGATTAGCTAAATTATTTCACAGTTTAGTTATGTCGGTCAGCTCTGCTAATGGTAAAGACGGACACTAATGGGCTACGTGTCCGGCTTTCCGCCCTTTTATTTAATGCTGATGACGACGGAAAATGGCAAGACAAGGCCGCCAACGAAGGCCTTGGTAAATTAAATTATATTAAAATTTATCTTTTTTATACAAAACTAATGGTACAGTACTTTATAGATATTTTTATGGGGTTTTAAAACGTACTCTTTTTTGTGGTTTTTTGAACTCTCCAAAACATTTCACGAAAGATCACAGCTTTTTTTTTCAGAAACCGAAAAGAAAAATGCCCAAAGCTGCGAAAGCAAATGGAAACACCAACACGCAGGGTGATGTGGAAGATTCACAAGTCACCCACAGCTCCCCAGCCACCACGCGGCTGGGTGGCTATATAAGCAGACGGACACGGACGCCACCAGAAAGAAAGGAACAAACCAACCGCGCCGGAGACTCGGGGTCAGCTCCTCTCCTCGCCCAGCGCCATGGCCGCCGCCGCCGCCCAGGCCTCCGCCGGCGGCGTGGTGGTGGTGTTCGACTTCGACAGAACCATCATCGAGTGGGACAGCGACGACTGGGTCATCACCAGGCTCGGCGCCGGCGACGCCTTCCGCAGGCTGCGCCCCACCATGCGCTGGAACCCCCTCATGGTACGGTACGCCGCCGCGCGCCGCACACAGATGCACCCAGCTCTGAGCTCGCCAACCTTGTCTTGCTGCCTTCCTTCCAGGACAGGATGATGGGGGAGCTGCGCGCGCAGGGGAGGTCGGCCGGCGACATCCGCGACTGCCTCCGGAGCGCGCCCCTCGACGCGCGCATCCTCTCCGCCATCAGGACGGCGTCCGCGCTGGGGTACGCGCCACCGCCGCCGCCGCCATTAGTAATTGCGCGGTGGCTGGAGCTCTCATGGCCTGGATCTTATTCTTTGGTGGTGGTGTTCATCGCAGGTGTGATCTGAGGGTGGTGAGCGACGCCAACTCCTTCTTCATCGAGACCGTCCTGGAGCACCACGGGGTCCTCGGCTGCTTCTCGGAGATCAACAGCAACCCCGCCCATGTCGACGCCGACGGCAGGCTGAGGATCTCGCTATTAAAATTTTCAACTACTTTCAGCTAAAATAAAAAAAGAACAAGACCAAAGTCTGAAGCCTAAAGCCTGAACATGTCAAGACGTAATTCTGTGGACTAGAAGCTCAAGAGAAGAGAGACATGCCACTCTGATCAAATTCGAAGTATCTTTGTCATGGATGGTTGGCTGAGGCTCAGCTTATGTAAAATTTCTGCATTCTAAACCACGCCAATATATGTCGGAACCTCGCATCCGCTGCATTGGGCTGCTTCAGAGAGGAGATCTCGATGCAGAACGGTGAAGAAATCAAACACATGATTTGGACAAGAAACAGGCAAGCAATAGCCGCTAGGGCTTGGGCACTTGGTACAGCGTACACCTGCCACCGGTGGGCTGCCAAGTCAGTCAAGAAAAAAAAACGATTAGCTAAATTATTTCACAGTTTAGTTATGTCGGTCAGCTCTGCTAATGGTAAAGACGGACACTAATGGGCTACGTGTCCGGCTTTCCGCCCTTTTATTTAATGCTGATGACGACGGAAAATGGCAAGACAAGGCAGCCAACCAAGGCCTTGGTAAACTTTTCTTTTATACAAAACTAATGGTATACAGTATTTATAGATATTTTTTATGGGGTTTTAAAAAGTACTTTTAGAATTTTTTTTTAAATCTTTTTTGTGGTTTTTTGAACTCTCCAAAACATTTCACGAAAGATCACAGCTTTTTTTTTCAGAAACCGAAAAGAAAAATGCCCAAAGCTGCGAAAGCAAATGGAAACACCAACACGCAGGGTGATGTGGAAGATTCACAAGTCACCCACAGCTCCCCAGCCACCACGCGGCTGGGTGGCTATATAAGCAGACGGACACGGACGCCACCAGAAAGAAAGGAACAAACCAACCGCGCCGGAGACTCGGGGTCAGCTCCTCTCCTCGCCCAGCGCCATGGCCGCCGCCGCCGCCCAGGCCTCCGCCGGCGGCGTGGTGGTGGTGTTCGACTTCGACAGAACCATCATCGAGTGGGACAGCGACGACTGGGTCATCACCAGGCTCGGCGCCGGCGACGCCTTCCGCAGGCTGCGCCCCACCATGCGCTGGAACCCCCTCATGGTACGGTACGCCGCCGCGCGCCGCACACAGATGCACCCAGCTCGCCAACCTTGTCTTGCTGCCTTCCTTCCAGGACAGGATGATGGGGGAGCTGCGCGCGCAGGGGAGGTCGGCCGGCGACATCCGCGACTGCCTCCGGAGCGCGCCCCTCGACGCGCGCATCCTCTCCGCCATCAGGACGGCGTCCGCGCTGGGGTACGCGCCACCGCCGCCGCCGCCATTAGTAATTGCGCGGTGGCTGGAGCTCTCATGGCCTGGATCTTATTCTTTGGTGGTGGTGTTCATCGCAGGTGTGATCTGAGGGTGGTGAGCGACGCCAACTCCTTCTTCATCGAGACCGTCCTGGAGCACCACGGGGTCCTCGGCTGCTTCTCGGAGATCAACTCCAACCCCGCCCATGTCGACGCCGACGGCAGGCTGAGGATCTCGCCGTTCCATGACTCCACCGGCTCGCCACATGGATGCAGCCTCTGCCCCGAGAACATGTGCAAGGTATGAACACACGAGATCAGCTCACTTTTCCTTTTCTTTTTTTCATGTCAGCTTCAGCGCTTCACTCCATGCACGTGGCTGATGGAGACAAAAGAAACAGTAGCATCGCTCCAAAGAAACGCTACAGATCACTGCAACGAGGATGATAACGATGTCATCTGCAATCTAGATCTTAGACATGATATCAATGCACTGTTCACTAATTAGAGTGTCTTATTTGCGCTAAACTTGTGGGCTAGGAAAACAAATTATGATCCTCCATGAACTGAAATCTTGCTTACCATGTGCAGGGCAAGATAATCGAGAGGATGCAGGCGACAGCCGGTGCCAAGGACAACCACTTCATCTACATTGGTGATGGGAAGGGAGACTACTGCCCCTCCCTTAAGCTAGGGGAAGGGGACTACATCATGCCAAAGGAGAAGTACCCACTGTGGAATCTCATCAGCAGCAACATGCAGCTTCTCAAGGCTGAGGTTCATCCCTGGAATAACGGCGAGGAACTCGAAAGGACCCTACTTAAGCTGGTCAACAAGTTGATCGCCGCACCGGCACAAGCTTCCCAATTTGACTACAAATGTGAGATGAGCAATCCAGTGCCCGCTGAAGTAGGTAGCCATCAGGCCCTCCGTGTGCCACATTAATCAGTAACCAATTCTTAGTACAGGCAGCATTGCCTCATTGCCATTTCCATATGCCTCAACTGAAACTATCCTCACCCTATTCATCCTGATACGTGATGCAATGAATAATGTGATGATATAGCACTTGGATTCACAGTACACTATACCACTTGAGGAACTGAAGGATATCATGAGATTGATAATAGAACTTAAAACTTCTTTTCACAAGCTAGTTTTCACAGCCTTTGCAAGAAATGTCAACCATGCAGGCATAGTGCTCCATCATGCTGAAAGTACACCTATAAATGTGATTTCATCAGGTCGCTTCCCCTCATTTATCATCTCTTGGAAGGCCTCCAATGCCTTGTATCCATGACCATGGTGAGAATAACCACAGATGATCGTATTCCATGCAACTTGATCACGTGTTTCTGACTCGCAGAATAGCATCTCAGCACCTTTTATGTCCCCACATTTCACATATATGTCAACTAGAGCACTGGAAACAATTGAATTATCCCAGCCTGATTTGATGGTCCATGAATGCAGCTGGAGCCCACTGCTTAAGGATGCCAAATCAGAGCAAACACTCAACGAGATTGCTAGTGTGACATCATTAGGCCTTGTGTTTTCCTGCAACATTAAACGTAAGCATTCTATCACCATCATCAGTTTTAACATACCCTGACATAATCACTGTCCATGAGAAACATCTCAAATAGCAAACACGCACTTGTAAAGCACCTGAATTGTGCATACATGTCAACAGGCATTCTTGAAACATCAGTACCTCTTTGGAACCCACTTTTCAGAGCACCCGCATGAACCTGACGACTAATCGTCAAGTCCACCAAGCAAGTGCAACGTCTCAAAACAGCTACATAAGCATATTTGTTCGCTAAAAATCCATCACAAATCATCTGCTTGAAAAACTTCAAACCTTGCTCATAATTGCTTCCACTATAAAATCCAGAGGAAAGTGTGTTCCAAGAAAATGTGTCAGATTCGTGAATGAGATCCAAAGCAACTATTGCATCTTGAACAGCTCCAACTTCCACATGCATTTTTGCATCACAAACTCTTTTTAGCATAGAAAATCCACTTTCCACATCGCCAGTTTTTTTTATGTAACAACAGCAATGCCAACAGATGTATATTGGTTTGGTTTGACTCCCATGTCTGCCATCTGAATGAAAACATTAAATACTTCCCAAGACATATCATGCCATTCAAAACATGACATCACCACACTGATATGCACCACATCAAGTTCATCTACCCTGGCAAAGACTTCATAGGCATCTTCAATAGAAAAAACCTTGAGGACATGCCAATGAGGAGACTATTCAACACCGCTGTCCATTTCCATCCCTCCCTTGATCACCAAAGCATGAATGGCCTAACCAGCCTTTCCAAGACTTGAGTTCCATACAGCACTTAAGAACAGTAGTAATGTATACTCCCTCTGTTTTTTTTATTTGACGCCTTTAACTTTTAGGCACGTCTTTAACCATTCGTTTTATTAAAAAAAATAATGCAAACATGCAAAAATATAAGTCATGCTTAAAGTACTTTTTATGATAGAACAAATCACAACAAAGTAAATAATATTTACATAGTTTTGTAAAAATAAAACGAATGGTCAAAGGCACGTCCAAAAGTCAAAAACATCAAATTAAAAAGAAACTTGCTTTTATCTCATCACCGGATTCCACCAATTTCTCAAAAATTAGCATTACTTCTCAGTAGTCACCGTCCCGAGCATACCCATTGAGCAGAGCATTCCATGACACATCACTCCGTTCGGGCAGGCCCGACAACACTGCTGTCTCAGCTCTCCTCACAGCTTGTGTATGCCTCCACTAGATAGGAACCGACATAAGGATGACGCAAACCTTGCAACTTTACCACCTGAGCATGCAGCTGGTGCGTGAACTCCATGTGCTTGCCAGCCGAGCAGGCATTGAGCACCGCGGCGAGGGGACAAACACGTTAGGTGCAACTCCTTCCTGATTCCTCCGGGGAAAAAGCTCCAGGGCCTCGTCGGCATCGCCGTCTGTAGTGTGCGCGGACATCAATGGCGGTCCAGGCGACGATGTCCCTGTACGGCATGTCGTCGAACACCTTCCGGGCGTCCGGCTGCAGAGCGCTTGGCAGTCGGCGCAGCCCTACAGAGCGGCGGCATAGTACCGGAGCCCCTCTGCGCGGGCGCAGTCGGCGGCGGCGGTGGGGAAGGTGGGAGGAGTGCGATGGTGGGAGAGCGAGAGTGGATGGTGGAGGAGAGGGGGGAGCGGAGAGCGGGAGTGAAGCCATGGATTTGGCCTCACCACTCACCACTCACCACGGAATACTCTAGTTCACACGTTGCCGCACAACAAGAAAAGGAAATTTTATAGCATGCAGCTGATGCGTGAACTCCATGTGCTTGCCAGCCGAGCAGGCATTGAGCACCGCGGCGAGGGCAAACACGTTAGGTGCAACTCCTTCCTGATTCCTCCGGGAAAAAGCTCCAGGGCCTCGTCGGCATCGCCGTCTGCAGTGTGCGCGGACATCATGGCGGTCCAGGCGACGACCTCCCTGCGCGGCATGTCGTCGAACACCTTCCGGGCGTCCGGCTGCAGAGCGCTTGGCAGTCGGCGCAGCCCTACAGAGCGGCGGCATAGTACCGGAGCCCCTCTGCGCGGGCGCAGTCGGCGGCGGCGGTGGGGAAGGTGGGAGGAGTGCGATGGTGGGAGAGCGAGAGTGGATGGTGGAGGAGAGGGGGGAGCGGAGAGCGGGAGTGAAGCCATGGATTTGGCCTCACCACTCACCACTCACCACGGAATACTCTAGTTCACACGTTGCCGCACAACAAGAAAAGGAGTGGGCCTATTGGGCATACAAGTTTTTTATTTCCCATTTCTAAAATAAAGCAAATTTAAATCGGTTTTTTTTATCAGTTTTCAAACGCCATTAAGGTTTTAGTATGGTTTCAAGTGGTATCATGTAGTTTCATAACTCATCAAAGTATGGTTTCTGCCCTCTTTGATTCGCGGTTCTTTTTAGTTTTGGTTGTAGTTGGAAAAGTTGAGGGCTTTAAAAAGAAACATAGAAAGAGTAAAAAAAATATTTTAAAAATGGGAGTTTATTTAACAATCGACTTAGATTTACCTTTTTTTCAGCCAATCCTCCTCCTCCCCTCCGGCGACCTCCTTCCCTCCGTCTTCCTCCCCTCCGGCGACCTCCTCCTCTCCCGCCGCCGCGCCGCCATGGATGGGTTAGGGTTTAGGTGGGGTTCGGGTTCGGGGTGCCGCCGGGCTTAGAGGGATGGCCGGGGGAGGCGGCGGCCTGGCCGTTGGTGGGGGGTGGAGTGAATTTTAGAAAGAATAGAGAGAGGGGATCAAGTGGGGGAAATTTGGTCTAGAAACGTAAATAAATACAGAAGTTTACATGTTTTTCAAATGCAATCAAAATTTTATAGTATGGGTCCATAAATGTATTTAATCATTACAGATGTTAAATTTTTCGATATCAATTAGTAAATAATAGAAATAAAAAACCTTTGAAATATAGAACTATAGTTTAAGAGCATGTATTCAAGGAGATGTCCATTAAAAAAGCTAGCTATTTTTAAACATTTAGGACTTACAAATGACTGTATTATGAAATAATTCATTCTTTTCTTTTATTGTAACTTTTATGACCACTTAAAAAATTCTAGGAAAAATAGTTTTGCAAAAGGCACCGTAATAACATGATAATGACCTATAAAAAAATTTTGACACCAGCAACTAATGTAGGGAAAAAAATTTAGAAAATAAGAACAACAAACAAAAGATGTAATGCTTTTTTATTTGTTTGTTGTGTGATGCATTTTTATTTACTTAGATATAAGAGGGTTTGCATTGGCGCGCCACGGGCGCACCCAGCTAGTGTCCATAAAAAAGCTAATCACGTGCGAAGCTAATTACGTGGAAACATGTGGTTAGTTGAATGCACAAGTCCATACGAGGGAGGGACACGTGCAGGCGCAGGAAGTAGCGAGACGTGCCGTCCCTGATGCTTGGAACGCTATAGATTCTCTCTTTTGATGCCGCCTGCCTTCCATACCAGTGACCAGGCCACCAGAAGCATTGATCAGGCGATCAAATCCCAGATCCATCCAAAATTCCGAACGATTTAAGCAAACCACAAACTAGTTGCTGGGATCACAAACTGATGTAGCACACCACCAGAATCAGTGTCACCACTCACGACAAAACCTCAAAAACTCCCGACTCTTGATACACGCTTACACAGGCACATCGGCACATGCCCGTGTCACCATTTAGCACAAGGTGCACACACCAATAGCAGCAAATCGGTAACATCCGTGTCAAACACAACCAGGACTCGGGACAAAGTTAAAAGATTTCATTGATTCAGCTGATATCGTGGAGCAACGTAAAAGGTACTCTGCTCTTCTATTATAGAAGTCTTTACCATTTTAATGTCTCTATTGCATATAACAAAGAACATGATATAGCTTACAGCATCATGCATCCGAGTCATGTTAGCTAAAAGTTACTACTATAATCGATAAACCCCCCTGGAGTTGGGACGCCGTTGCATATTATTATCCTAGAGCTCCACATCAACTCATCATCAAGGAGCTGAACAAGGCACTATCAATATGAAGTGGAACCCAAAACAACAGCTGCCATCCATGGCTCCAGAATGGTAGTTGTCTCGTAAAGTCGCCAAAACAACTCTCTAAGTAAGCATCCGATTACTTAATTTCTATTCATCAATCAGTCTCTTCCATCTCATCGTCAGATTGTGGATTATCTACCTCGCTACCACTGCTCATGCCATTAGTTGCTGATAAGAAGTAATCCTGGGTTGTGCCGTCTTCAACCTTGTACTTGAAAACCTTCCCCACAATTGCCTCCTCATTTCCACAATCCTTCCTTTTCCGCATACCATTGGTCATCACCTTCATAGACTGAGCAGCAGTCATGAAAGCATCATCTGCTGTTTCCATCTCAACGGCTCCTTCAACCTCACCAGCTTTTGTGTCCATGCCCTCCCCACCTTTCGGCTTATCAATGAAGAACAGGTCAGCATCTGAATAGATCGTCTTCCTCTGATAACCATTCTTGATCTCGTCATCCATCAAGCTCTCCCTGATCCTAGAACTGTTGTCTCCAAACACATTGAGCCCCTTATCTTCAAGGTCTAAAAGCCACTCTGCGAAAAGAAAAAATGTACAACTTTAGTTATCACTCCATAAATAAAACATGCTAAAAAGATCCCACTTCGTAATGGTAAACATGGGATCATGTATATGTAGTTATGTACATACTGAGAAAAGCTTGAGGCGTGATAACAGTTGGTTTGCTAAGTTGGTTGAAGCCAGCTTGACAAGTAGCCCACTTAGAGAGATAATTGGGAATATTTGAAGAAGAGAAGGCATTCATAAATGACATCGCTCTCCCTTGATCCCCTTTGCTCCTATTAGAAATAAATATAATAAGAAAATCTCCATCATCAGCTAATTTTTTTTTTTGCATGCTTTTATCACCTGGCATCACTGATGGCATCGTGAGTGATGATTAATCTTGACACAAAAATAGGCAAAATGTAATCATCGGCTTGATCGACCTCAGCTCCTTCCTTAATGAAAGAATAGTCCACCAAGATCAGGGCATCATAAAGGGCATCTCTCACCAAGATTTCATCAGCAGCACTCTGAATTATGCAATAGAAACCAAAACGCACAATCAATAAACCCAATAATGCTACCACCACAACTCATATTTCAAAAGGAGCAAACTCTTAGTCCTGGTTTGTCTGAACAACATAACCAAATTGAAAAAAAAGGTCAACTAGTCACAAAGGAAACATAAGTATTACTACAGACAAAGTTCCATTAGTATGACAAATTATACATGAAAAATAATTGCTTGCAAGCTTATTTTATTAGTGCGGAACAAAGGTGTGCTGCATCATATTTCCCAAATAAGTGAATGCTATAACCAATAATATTTAGTCGGAGTCAGACATCCCCGAGTTTACCAGTTTCACACATCACAGCATAATCATACTTTGTGATAATCATTTGAATGAAAGGGCATAAGAAAAAATCCACAGAACAAACATCAACCTGTTTGTATTTTGCAAAGATGAGATATAACTTCATCCCAAGTCAGGCTCCTTGAGGATATATTGACAGCGAGAAAGGTATAGTAACACCAGCACTGGGAAACACAATAGTCCTAGAACTGTTCTCCTCTTTAGTTTCCACAAGTTAAGAAAGACCCCTGAGTCCAAGCACAATTGAAGTACAAAGAACAAGTTGGAGAGTTCTTATCTCACAAAGGCAATTTGTGCCAATTAATTCTCAAAAGAGATAATGATAAATCATAAGAAGCATTGCCATTTCTTAATTCTTAGAAATTAATTCAATTTGCTACTCCTATGTTTCTAATAATCTTATGATCCATGCAACTATGGCAGATACCCCATGAATACTACATTACTTTCGGAGTAGTTTATGATGCAGTAAGTGGTTGATGCATACTACTACTAAGCTGCTTGCCTAGACTACAGCCCCGAAACTCTGGAGTAAAAGAAACACGTACCAATAGCGAATAAACAGGCAGCGGAGGGTTCACGAGCATGTTCAACAGAACCCCTGCAAAAAAGCCCGAAAAATCAGCAAAAAGGTCATCACAATCGAGTCACTACACCTAAAAGGAAGAACGACTAGAGAACAGGGACCAGCATCTACTCACAGAAGAATTGCTTGTTCTGGATGACTGAAATGGAGCTGACCAACCAAATCCTGAGCTCCTTCTGCAGATCAGCGCGTGGAACCTCCGAGGCACCCTGCACCTTGAGGCAGAGCCTGAGCAGGAACGCCTCCGCCACCACCACCCCAGCAAGGTAGGCGACGCTGCAGCCGTCCTTCATGAGCTCCCGCCTGGCATCGTCCCCAACAAGCGGAAACATCACATGGAACGGGCACCGGTCCGTCGAGTGGCGCACGCTCCACACCTTGACCAGCTCCCCAAACCCCGGCAGCAAGCCCCCGGCGTCGGCGTTGATGGCGGCGGCGGGGCGGCTGCTGCAGATGCAGACGTAGCTGAGGACGGCATCGACGAGGGCCTCGACATCCCTGCGTGGCTTGGCGGAGTGGAAGAGCTCGGAGAAGACGGGGGCGAGGAGGGCGAGGGGCTTGGCGGCGGCGGGGGAGGAGGCGGTGAAGGCGGAGAGGAGGTGGAGGAGGGAGCGGAGGTCGTCGGGCGCGTCGTGGAAGGAGAGGGCGGCGAAGAACCAGACGGCCTCGAGGGGAGGGTCCGGGTAGGTGTTGAGGACGCGGGAGAAGAGGGAGCGGAAGTTGGTGAGGTCCGGCTCGGGGGCGGCGGAGACGGCGGCGAGGAAGCGGGAGGCGGAGTCGCGGAGGAGGGACTCGAGGCTGGGGAAGCAGCAGGCGGAGCCCATGGAGGGGAAGTCCACCACGAGGGCGCCGGCGGCCATGGCGGACGAGGAGGCCGGAGGGAGAGCGGTTGAGGCCGAAACCCTAACCCTAGGTTTCGAGCGAGGCGAGGTATCGACTCTCGTGGCGAGAAGCGAGAGTGGCCGAGGGGTTTGGGTTTGGGTTTGGGTTTGAAGGTGGGAGGGACGGGACGGTATTAGGCTGACTACTGGGGCCCACTCGTCAGAAGAGGCTATGCGAGACTGATGGCTCGTTTGGGCTTGAATTGGATCGACGGGCCAGCTTGAAGCCGGTAGCGGAGCCCACTTGGTGAGGGTTATTTTTGTCCGGTATTGATATGCAGAGAGATGGTCACCTGTTTTTCGACAACTTTGGTAAATTGGTGATAGTCGAAGGACGCTCTAAACGACACTCTCAATCAAATGATATTCCTATCCCAACACTATATCAAGTTTCAAACACCGTGACAAATAAAAAGTAAGAAAGATAAATATGAATGAATAGTAGAAATAGACGTGGATAGTGGGTAGAAGTTCCAATTCGTGGTTAGCATTGGATAGAAGCTCCAATCCGTAGTTTTTGCCTTTGTAGCTCGAATTTGCATAATCTTGCAATGGGCTGTTTGGTTGCTGGCCTAACATGGCCACGTCTAAGCAGAGGCATGCCACACCTTGTTAGGCATCTGTTTGGTTGTTGGCTAAGTATAGGCGTGCCATACATCATTAGGCAGCTTGAGGCAACTTTTTTCACAATTTCTCGCCACACATTGCGGTGCTCGTTTTCTTCGCCGCACTCACCTCGCCTGCTTACCATCTCTCTCTCCCATGCACGAGGCAGGAGGAAGGGCGGTGGCGGAGCTCTCAACCGGCGGGAGGACCAGCAGCGGTGGCGGAGCTCCCACGTGGGAGGATCGGCGGCGGCGGCGGCGGCAGGGAAGCTCCGGTGCGGGAGGACCGGCGGCGGCGGCGGGGGGCTCCCAGCCTGGGAGGAATGGCGGCAGGGGGAGCTCCCACGTGGAAGAAACGGCGGCAACAGACTAGGAGGAGCTCACTATGTGATGGATTTGCTCTAATTTGAGGTGATTTGCATGATTCCTCTCTAATTTTGGGTGATTTGGCTCCGAATCCTCTCTTATTTTGGGTGGTTTGGCTCTGAATCCTCTCCAATTTTGGGTGATTTGCTCTAGTTTTGTGTTGACTAACCTTAGACATGAGAGTGAATCAAACACATGCTAATATTAGCCAAGTTAGTCAAACCACACATGTGGCAAGTAGCTAACCTTAGGCTAGGCACAATGTGGCTCCAACCAAACAGGCCTCACTCATTTTTTTTTTGGTCGTACTTGGCATTTTTACGGTTCTTGTTCTGAGATGAGTACAGTTTAGCACTACAGCCTTGGTCGAGTAGCATCCCCAACTTTTTTTACTAATTGTTTTATTCCGTGTAAAGCTTCATCTCAAAGGGCCATAAATTCAGTCCCGACTGACTATCTCCTTGTTGTGACAACACAAACAAACAACATAACCAAACACAATCGCTTGCACGGTTGAACTCACTCATCCAAAATGAATCTCATTTCCATGGATTCCATCTCACCTCGAGTGTTTTGCGTGCTGCAAGTCAGACTCATGCTCATGAGAGTGCAGTGCATCTAACCCAGAATAGAAACAGTTTGCAGGCTCATGCTCATGAGAGTGCAGTGCATCTAACCCAGAATAGAAACAGTTTGCCGCCTGTCCCACACCGTCCATTTGGACACCTCCGGCCAAAACCTAGCGAGAAACCTAATAAGACCATCTCCAACTTTTTTTTTTCTTTTCATTCTAGTTTTCTGTTCGTTCTCTTTCTCGTATTATTTTCTTTTATTTTTCTTCATCTCGAACATCCCTTCAAAGAAACTCATGAAGAGAACAGAAATATAATTTTCTTTTAAAAGGAATACATGAAGAATTTATATAAAAATAGAACTATGAAGAAAATCCGTTGGAGCATCGCTAAAGATCAGAATTTATTTATAAAAAAAGCAAAAAAATACGATTATAGATGGTCCAAGGTTCGCCTATACTTGTGTAGGGCTCCGGAAGGTCCAATTTTCACCGGCATTCTAGACCGGCAGTTCTGCCGTGTAAATCAATAATATCATGCACCATTCTTCCTGTCCTCAGTTTTGCAAAACGTTCCCAATCAAACATGAAAGCACTGGGACTCGGGGCTTTGCATCAAGTACGGCCCTCAGGAGCAATAGAAGTTTCCGTCGTAAGAAAGGAAGATCGCTTTGGAAGATAAAAAAAAAAAAAAAGATTATCAAAAGCACCAACGCCCTGTCCTGAAGTTACAAGCCCATGATTCCAACATGAATACAACGGAAGATCATCCCCTTGTCATCTACCGAAGACTCCCAAAAGTTTCTGTTCCCTCCAAATGTTGAACTAGAATCTTATCTTTAATCTAAATGAACCTATATGGGAAAGACAGGCCTTTCCCCTAAAAAAATTAATCAGAATCAAGCTGCTTCCCGGGAATGATCGAGTCACTTCCTCTTGGACTCTGGACAGCTCTATATGGAACTCATAAGAACAGCATGCGACTGGCCCAAGACACCATCTCCAGCAACTCCCTGTTTTGCTGCACCAGGGGTTAAACGCTTCTCTTCTCACCGGGAGCAGCTACCAAAAATACAGTGGCGCTGTTTCTATCCCTTATTTATGCATAGTACATGTACAAGCTGTTGGCCGCGGCACAGGCAATCAAGTTCTCAGTTGGGTGCCAAGCCAAATGGAGCAATTTTGTGGTTAAGTCATAAGAATTTCCATTGGCATCTATTCCAGTGCTTTCTGCACCTGCATAAGGTTAACGGTGTTAGTATTTTAAATGAAAAGGCTTCTATAGCTTATCATGTTGTGTCGTGAGGCTAACCTCGTCTAACAACCCTTGTCAAACTGCTTAGGGATCTAGCAGGCCTTGTGGGATTCTGGAGCTGCCTTCTGTGTCACCGACAAATTACAGAATCAAGATATGGTTAGCAATTTAGTATGGCAGTACCAAATTTGAACGAATAGGACTGTATATGTACATTAAGTAAATGTTATATGAATCAATTTTACAGATAGAAAAGAACAACATTTATATGTGCTGATTTATATGCATGCATCATTTGCTACTGTACAAACTAGTTTTGCTACCACTATATCTTTTGAAAAAAACATTACCTTGTAGGGTTTCGAGTTGCTTCCAGTGTTGTTGCCTCATGGCTACCAGTCCCACAACCAAACACACGAAAAATATTGCTGAAGTAACACAGATTATCAAACAATTAGTTCAATGAAGGAAACCCATCTATACCACAGATGAGAAGGGCAGATGAAACTACCTGTAAGAACCAGTTGCTACTCGCAATCCATCTCCACTTTGACAGCATTCAAATTTATCAAAAATTGAATCATTTTCATATAAATCACATAACTGCAGTTTCAGAAAAGAACCACATGGTTCAGGGTTAATCAACAAAAATATGTTTGTTGTTTATTGTCCTACAGAAAACCACTGATTATTCATCTTAACAAAGAAGAAATTACCTTAGGCCTTAAATACTCATGAACCTGGAACGTTGCAACTGGACCAGAATTCATACTAACATCCCAGAGCTGCAACAACAGATAAAATGGTAATAACAAAAAAGGCACTGCTAGAAATATTTGTAATGCTACTGTTACTGAAGACAGATATCACCAGCAAAAGGTCTCATGTAGCCATATTAGTTCGACTGTGTGGTCTAGATCTAATAAACTGACGTTACAAGGTAATCAGTTAGCTCCTTATCGATAAAGGAAGAAAATAATAGGGATGCCCACAAGTCAAGTGCAAAATATGAACTTTAAAGCAATCAAAGAACCAAAGAACAAAGTAACAGGTACAGACCTTCAGTGTCATGTAGTCACGACTCAGAATATGTCTCCCACCCTTGGAGAACCTTATGTCTGAAATTGAGGCTATAATCTCAGTAAAAAATGATCTTGAACCCGGGGCCTCATGCTGCTCAAACCTATAAGGAAACAAAACATGAGTAACTATAAAAAAACACAACCAACTACAAGATAATCAACTCAACACAGGTCAATATGCACCTAATGTTTCATTAACTACAGTATGCCAAATTGAAAAGAATTAAGTATAAACTGAAAGCTCACAATTGAGAATGAGTATCGCAAAGAGCTGATTGCCGCAGGTCAACAAGTCGAATGGAGCCCTTGGAACTACTATATGCCAATGTGTTACAGTGAGTAGGGTGGAATTCAGCAGATGTTATCACCTCTGCACATCATATAACAAACGCATAACTATGAGCAAACATGTTCTGCAAACAAATGACACCCTCTAGTTCTCTAAAACATGTGGTAAAAGGTTGATTGGGATAGACCTGCAAGGCTGTAACTACCTATTTTGACCTAAAAACATCATTCATAATACACATTTAAGCCACAAGAATCATAATACACGTTTAATACAAATGATGCTGGAGCATTTTCTAAATACATGTATACGCAGTATAAGTATGTTTAAAAAGAATAGATCATTAGTGAATCGTAAGTCAAATCATTTTGATTGCTATAGCCAAATAGCAAATGTTTTTTTTTTCTTTTAATTCTTAAACCTGAATCTATACCTATATGGATATACATATACCTACACCTATACCAAGTAAAATACCATCTAGTAAGCACAGTTGAAACAATTGGAAGTTATACCAGTGAGATCCTCCATGTTTGTAGGTTTAACATCAACAATATTAAAACTTTGATTGCTTATTTCCACATTCCAAAGATTTATCCGTAAATCATCTGCTGATATGAAAGTCTCGCCATCACTGTGGACAAAAGAACAAGAAACAATATACATCACCACATAAGCATGGACAAAGTACAGCGAACCTGAATGCACATAAGGTGCACATCAGCAAAATATATAGATAGCACACTTGGGAGGTGGGAGAAGGGAGATGCTGCAATAAATTATGTGAAGCAAAATCATATGGCTTCTTGCCTGCTTACATACAACCCAACCACTCATGACATTATAAATATAAAAAAAATCAAAACAGATACAAATATGATACAGCTAAATAAAATTATACCCTGGGGATACACTTAACTTCGCCCAAACATGAAATCATGTGCTATAGAAATGGCCATGATATATGTAAGGTTTGCAAATGGACTGTACAAAACTATAAACAATGTTAGCTATCATATTAAGCAGTTTTTTATGATTTTTGAGATTTTCACTACAGTAGAGTAGAAGCACTAGAGGCACATTAAGGCACATGTAGCATTGGTGAGATTATGATGCATGAACTGAAAAACCCTAAAAATATATACATAATTTTATTTTGGTACTTCAAAGGGATTTTTTGGGACATATTCTTGTGTGGAGATTTAACATTGCATGCGCGCTAGCTAGGAAGTGTGGCTTGACTGGTTTTACAAATATATTAAATGCATACTTATCGTGTGTAAGATGAAAGCAAAGAAGCTTCCTTTGTTTAAGAAGCACTCAGTTCACAACTAAAATAGTCATGCTCGCATTCCATAACTGAGTAGTTTAAGCATTAGCTAAGATACAAATAAATGTAAATATATGAATTATGTACAGGACCTATTATTTGAAATGGAGTTTATATGGTAGTCATGTGCATGGGCATAAACTCTTCGGCAACTTGCAGCAAGACTTGTTTCTTGGCTTGTAACCTGTTGTAAAGTAAAGATGGGGTAAATGCAATAGATCAATAACAGGAATCAATTTGATGGAGTACATGCTCGGCTCAACAGGAATGACAGGAATTAGCCCAACAATACAGTCCAACAAAATCTAGAGCATTTTTGTTGTGGTGCATAAATAAAAAAATGAGTTAAGTACAACTACCACAGGCAGCCGAAGAAAATGAAGTCCACCAGGTTTTAAAATGCCTCCATTTGGGGTACATGAGTTTGAACCACACACAATACTACCAGCAGGAGCAGGGCTACCATTTGCAGGAGCATTTGAAGGGTCCAAATTCATCTCAGATACCTTTTTAACCTTCTTTTCTTGAACCTAAAAGTCACATAATAACTTGAATAAGTACAATTGTACAAGACTAGATTATTGTTAGGCACATCTTACTTCCGATAGCAAGTACAGAGAACTAGAAGAGACTGTTTAGATGAAATGATTCAGAAGTTTTTGGGCAGTTATATCTAAAATTTGAACAATAGAAAATATGCAATCATCAATGAGTTGCACATGCTTATGTACAGCAGTCAAAGACATGCACCAAACAGACCACATTAAAAAAAAAAAAGATCACTGAAAGTGATTTTCTTCACTTCAGCGCATTAAATGAACAGGTTAATGGGAAATTACAAGCCATAAAGCATGGAACAGTTTAGTAATATAAGCTCATAGCAAAATTTCCATAATTGTTAACTGATGAATCATACCTTCCAAAACTTTATCGTTTTGTCGTTTGTGGACAGAAGAAACAATGCACCATTTGCTGCTTGGCACCACTTTATCTTGTTAATCTTCTCTTCAATTTCCAAACTTTTAAGGTAATCAAACTATTTGCAAAATAACAAACACTTGGTCAAATTGCAAGTAATTCGGAAATAGTATTAGTTAGCAATTCTCATCCAGGTATACCTCTGGTTCATGACTTTGAAACTCGGTTTTATAGCGAAATTCAGGATGCCTGCTGACAGAATAGTCAGCTTTCTCAGCCTCTTTTCTACAAGGATTCTGAAGAAAAATAGATAAGATATTTAGAGACCAGAGGCCACCAAAAAGTCTAAGAAGTAGGTGTGTAGTTCAAAGATCAACAAATAGTTCTGTATACATACATCTTTGGCATCTGTCCTTTCAAACAAAACAACTCGTCCCCCTCTGTCCCCAGTGGCAAGATGATGCCCTGATTTATTGAACTCTATTGCTGAGATGATGTCAACTGCATATAAAAAGAGAGGACGATAATTTAAGTTACTATGCAGCCATAATACATGAAGACAGCATATTATTGGACACACAAGAAGCAATGAGGGAAAACATGCATAAGAGCAGTCAATCATCTAAAAACATGCTAAAAGCAGGCAATCATTTATGCTTAATGATTTCAGTTTTCACTTACAAACTGACATGCTCATATACAGACAGCACCAGAAGACCAAAAGGTTAACATAACTGGAGGGAAAGATACCACAAATAGCAGCATTTTCATCTAATAGTTACGCACATTGATTAACTCAATATTAACCATGATTAATCGACAGCTGGCATACTTCTATGGCCAAGCATAAAAATACACGCATGGTTGACAAATATGAATATCAAATACAAATGAAGTGGTAGTAGCAAAGAAAGCAACACGTGCAAGAATTACTCGATGCAACTCTGCAGGCACATTTTGAAGTCTATGGAATATATGACTTCTTAGGTGCTTATCTAGTGACTGACCAAGCCCATTTCTTAAGGCATATGAGCATATTTATCTGAATTTTTTCCAGCTTTCAGACAGGTGGACACCTGTTATTACTTGGCACACATCGACAAAGCAGAAACATGCATCTCAGTGAGTATTAATGAGTCCAAGGTAGTTGAATCGCAAAATCCCGTGTTGACATTTTTCATTGGTTGCTTAGCGTTACAAGAATTTGTCGACTAGCACTCACATCTCATGCAGGATTCAACAGGCGTGCATTGCACACAAGCTCTAGTACACGACCTTCATCTCAGTGCGCTTACATAAGTAGAAGAAGGCGCCAATCACAGTTGATGTATGCTTCACGACAACATGCATCATCTGGCCAACCCCAACCGCCAACTTTATGCGTAACCGTAATATATACTGTATATTGCAACTTACCATTCAGGTAGACTCCTATAAGACGTATTCTACCCTTATGCCAATCAAGGAATGACATCAACCGTACCACCGAATGGCACAGGGCTATACATCTATTAGAAAAAGCTACCTACGTGGTATCAAAAACAGGATGCAGAACTGGTCTGGAGGAGATGAAGCAGCAAATTCCACATCCCTAATGCGAAAGCATCAAGCTTTCCAGCAACGCATCCTAAGGCATGGCTGCCACGGCCGAGTTATGGCTCGATCTAAGCCGGAGGCACCCAGGCATCACATCACCAGGACCCAGTGACGACTCCTAGCCTCGTATCCAGCTCAAGAGCACAGAGCCACTAAGATCCAGCTGCCATCAGCCACGGGCGAACCAAAACCCACGACAAGCGAGAGCGCAGAGGGATCGATCGGTACCATCCTGGACCTCCTCGCCGGCGCTGCGCTCGCCGAACACCTGCGAGAACCTCCACTCGAGCGGCACCGGCGGAGGCGGCGACGGCGGCGCCTGGGGCGAGGCCGCGGCGGGCTCGGGTACCGCCGCCCCGTTCATCGTCGTCCGGCGATGCGAGCTCCGGCTGGATCGGATGCGGCGGCGGGCGGGCGGCGGCGGCGGCGGCGGGCTCGGGGGGCGGGGATCGCCGGCAGGGAGGCGGGCTAGGCTACACGGCCGCGGCGGGGACGGCGAGGGTTTGGGGTTTCATGGGGGGCGAAATGGCCAATGACAATGAGAGAGGAAGGGAAGGGAGCGAGGAGGAGGAGGAGGTCGAGGTCTCGAGGAGGAGGAGAGGGGAGGTGGTGGGGGGCGCAGCTCCGATACGACAACGGGGAGGGAAGAAACCAAAAGAATTGGTTTTTTCACCTCCTTTTCGTTTCCTCTTTTTGATTTTATAATCAGGCTCGTGTGCCATCTCCTCTCTTGCTCGCCAAAACAAAACAAAAAAAAACACCGTCGATTCCATGCTCCGCCCCTCCGCTCTAGGAAGGAAACAGGCGTACTAATAACAAGCTGAAATTATTTTATTGTTGCTAAAATTAAACCTCCAGAAATTTGGAAAGGTAGCCAGCATCGTCATTCCCTCCCCTCTCCGTGTAACGTACCGGCTTGACATCAAGCGATGGAGGCTTATTTATTTCTCATGTTTTTCTGGGTCGTAGTTGGTTGGATGTGTCCATACGACACATAAAAATATCCGACGAAAGTATTTAGCTATGTGAGAAAATCGGATGGGAGTTAAATAAATCTCCCTGATGATTAGCAAAGGTGCCTATATATCCCATCTTCTAGGTAAGAGCAGAGGACACATATTCAGTATACTAATGATTAACCACGGCTGCATTAGCTAAGACATTGCTACTGTGACAGTGAAGGTTAGTCTAATGCCTCATGGCATCTGTGCACATATGCATAGTATGACATAAAAATTGTTATGGCTTTCGAAACGAGACGATGGTGTCACGGTGTTTTGGTTTAGTTGGTGAGTGTCAGGAATGAGTGGATATATGCCTATCAAATATGTCATCTTCACTGATGTTCTAAAACGCGTGTGCCGGAGAAATGTTGTGACGGTGGTTCCTCCTTATTTGCAGCATTGAAAAGCATTTCGTCACAGTCTTTCCGATAACTGGCTGCCGAGATCGTTGTCAGCATGGCCTCTACAATACATAGATAGACTTTTAGTCTCTATAATGATTCAGAAAAGTATTTATCTCAATCTCTAAATATAGAGATTTTCCTCAGAATCTCTACATTTAGCGACTCTTTCTCCAATCTCTATATCTATTCGAGGATAGAGACAGTTGAAGAGGATAAAAATATAGGAAACAAATAGTGATTTAGACAAGAGATATACAGAACGGAATATGAAGATCTTGTTGGTGAGTGGCGATGTTGTAAGCATGTAGGAGTAGTTTGCAGTAGACCTGATCACGGGAAGCCCGGTCCGACGTTGGGCCAGGCTCAGGCCTCAATCCGGAGCCCTGCCGTCGACGGATTGAGCCCGGGCCCAAGTTTTTCATGATTTAAGCCACCGACGGGCCGGGTTTTCAGGCTTTGGGCCGGGCCCGATTTTGGAGCCCGACGCACCGGACCGGGCCGGGCTTGGGCCTGGTCCCGTGGGACCGGGCCTGGCCCGACGTTTGATAGGTCTAGTTTGCATGTAGGTTACAATTGTATATGAATTACTTACAACGTTGCCACATCTTCCACAAAAGCTAAGAAAGCAATGTCTAGAGAGATAAAGAAAACTGATATGACATCATTCCATTTTGCAATAGACCACTACACTTCCCTAGAGATTTATGTAAGCTCAATGCTGAGTACTAATCACACATTTTCTCTCGATTAAAAAACATGGCTTCACTTAATACAGCGTTTCCAAGCATTAGATTGTCCCCAACCCCCAATTATGAATGTACTAGCCGCGCACGCGCGCCTGTGGCTCGCCGGGAGACAGCTGCGGGATTCGAACCGCGAGCTCTGAGCTGAGAGCTAACGCGGGCTAACCAACCCAGCAAACCACCCGCGCTGTTGATATTTGCGCGGGAAAAACTGTTTTATACGTAAAAAAATAATGGACGGTAGGATCTGGTTGGCGCTCGCGATCGGACGGCCGTGGGCAAGCGGGCGACACGTGGCACCCAGGGGAGCCTGCAACCCGGCTTTGTATATTTAGTTATGTGGTCATCGTTAGGGCGAGTAATCAAGAAATGAGGTGATTGTTTTTTTCCAACCGGACGAACTCATCATGTTAACAATATCACACTTTTGCAGTTTTACCCTGCATCAAACTACACGCTAAGTGAGCCTTTCTTTTTTTAAAAAAAAAAAAAGAAATCAACCCTAGACGTCAAAAAGATTACGAGAACTTAGAGCATCACCATCAAATTTCCTAAATTTTGATAATACCAAAGATATATTTTAAAATAAGATTGAAAAATCTTACGTAATCGAGTAAATGAGGTGATTGTTTTTTTTTTCCAACCGGACGAACTCATCATGTTAACAATATCACACTTTTGCAGTTTTACCCTACATCAAACTACACGCTAAGTGAGCCTTTTTTATATAAAAAAAATCAACCCTAGATGTCAAAAAGATTACGAGAACTTAGAGCATCACCATCAAATTTCCTAAATTTTGATAATACCAAAGATATATTTTAAAATAAGATTGAAAAATCTTACAATCGCTTTGCCAGATGGTTTGGCTTGACTCCATGCACACCCCTCTTCCTTCCTCGGCTTCGCACCCTTCTTCTTTCTCTCTATTTTTCTTTAACTCTACGTGTCTCCATCAACACCCCTCCCTCACCAACAACCGTCTGCTGGCCGTAACTCACATCGCCCTCACCTCCTCGTTGCTTCGGCCCTCTTCCTCGTACTATTGGCTTGTCTTGCCTACCCTAACTTAGATGTCATTATGTGTTGATTTCCTGTGGCCATCACACCCACCACCTGCAAATTTCGGTGACACCACCACCTCACTATCTCCTAGTCGGGCTTGCGCCTTCCTAGTCTCCCTCTAAGCCTTGTAGTAGGGTGAATCCAACCCAAGCCCTAACCCTAACTCGAGGAGAAGGGTGGATGAGCAGTGAGGAGGAGGAGAGGAGTGTAGAAAAATCATCGAGGTGGCATTGAAGGGACCCAGACAACCGCCATATAGAAAAGTCGTTTCAAAATACATAGAATATTTGATCAATAGTTATTTTTAATAGTTCATTTCTCATATGGCAATATATCTAGTTCAAATGTCTATTGGATGCTACCATTAGATGCATGAAGAGCGACCCAAATCTAAAAACGTGGACTATAAATGAAAGTGACATTGTGTGATTTTGGTGATTAATGAAAAACATATCTAATGACAATGTTTGGTTTAATGCTTTTTTAATGACACAACATAAATATGTTGATTGCTATGAGATTAATATGTTTATCGTCAAGATTGCTTTAGTCTCATCCTATTTAGTGGAAAATCATATATGCCAAGTTGACAAGCTATTCATCATAAAAGGTATGCAACTCCTTTGTGTAAGCACATATTATTATTTGATTAGATTTATGCTCGTCATATCACGATGTATTTATTTGAGCATAAAAATATTATGAACATTTTGCTTGCTCCACAAGATCTTTTCTATTATATGTCATGTATTATTGATCATCTTAGTCAGTACACTAAATAAACATCACCATGCTTGAATGGCTTTGTGCATGTAGGCTTTTCATGAATATTCTCATATGCACTTAATTAATTTAGTGAAGTTTAATCTAGATATTTTCACAACTTCTTTCTTACTTCAAATATGAATTTGTACATGTGTAAGTCATGAATATATTCTCATGTGTATCATTAAGTGAAGTTGTATTTATGAAAACACCACTAAATTGCATATAGATTAAATATTATTCTTCTCGATACACTTAGTAAAGACCTTTCATGTGCTAAGTATTTCCATTTATATTGTACTTATTTATGTAAAACACTTGAACACTTAATCGCTCATGAATATCAAACAGATCTATATTTATCGAGCTTTTGGACTAATGTATTTCACGAGTGATTTGGATAGAATTAGTTTCTATGAGTTTGTGTGATGACCAAGGGACATTAAAGGATGACGGTTAAGTCGAAGTAAATAAGACGAAGGTGTCACCAAAAGTTGTGGACTAGATCAAGGTCAATTTGGCGGGATGATCACCGAGGAGGATGATCGAGTGAAAGTCGAATGGGACAAGAGTCTCAGGAGGTGAAACGAGTTAAAGTTGACAAGACGAAGGTGTCATCAATCATTTGGTGAAGGTTATCACGCGCAATGCATCAAAGGTGCTAAAGAATAAGAACATCGTTGAACCTCAAATTGAAGAAAGAAAACGGCAAGTGGTTTCTTTTAAACTTATATGGTTTTATTTATAAGTTGAGTCTAGTGATTGTCATACTATTAAGAGGGATGCAATGTCGAATGAATTAGGTGTGTCTCAGTGCTCAAGTGATCAATCTTTGTGGGAGTTTGATGGAGAGAACTGTTGGTGGTGTCAAAATGTGAGAGTTTTATATCTTTCATGGCTTTCTTTGTGGCTGCTACTCCTATCCTTTGGGTTTTGGGTAGTGAGACCTTGTGGGTTGTGTAGCCCTTATTCTTAGCTTGGGTTTTGGGTAGTAAGACCTTGTGTGTTGTGTAGTCCTTGTTTTTAACTTTCCGTACAACCCAAGATTACCGAAATAGGAGTTCAGAGTAAAAAAATTACGTATGTTTCCGTTAGGGGCTGTGTGTTGTGTATCGGACTATCTGATATATCAGACTATCCGATGCTTGGTCCAATCCATCCCTCTCTGTCTCGCAGAACTAAAACAAATCAGACTACCCGATATTTACATCGGACCATCCGATATGTATTTAATCTTTTGGCGTTGTATCTGATCTGAACCTCTCTAAACCTCTTTAGAATAAGTTTTCTAGCCGTTACTACAAGTTTCTCACTCATTCATATCGGACTATCCGATATGTAATATCAGACTATTCGACATCTGTCTGGGTCTAACAGTTAGTTGCAGGGTGAGGCTATTTATTGCCTCCCTCTCCCCGTGTTTAGGGGTTGCCTTTCACGCTATTTTGAATAGAACTATCAAGCAACCTATAGCTTCTTGCCTTCTCCACTCTAGATCTAAGTGATCCTCTCCGTGAGAAGAATTGGAAGAGGGTGTGAGTGCTAAGTGAGAAGAAGTTAATCTTTGAGCACTTGGGTTCATCTCCAAGTCCATTCTTTGTTAGCATTTATTACTCTTGAAGGTTGAGAACTTCTATACGGTTAGGAGTCAACCACGAGCCACCGGTGCTTCGTGTGATTTAAGTAATCTCTTAGAACTAAATGATTAATAAGAGGCCCTTATTGTGTTGGGGCTCCCCATTATTTTAAAAAAGGAGGTGTGTTTTGAGGGCTCTTCTAGAGATGCTCTAAGAGGCCTTCCTTTTCCTACTCCTAAGTCCTACCCACCTTGTGAAAAGTAGTCACCCCTAAAACATGCACCCTGATTAATATAATGAAAGACGTCTATCACATAGTTTTTTCCATAATTTTCACTCATCAGGATGCCCGAGTGCCGCGTTACGTGTTCTTCGATCAGGGAAAAAAAAGAAAGGACAAAATAATACATTTTTTTACTTTTTATGTAATCAAACCTTCAAGGTATTAGGTTTTAGGGACAACTTTAGGAGGTATAATTTACTCTTATTTAAAAGATAGTTTTTGACCGATTCTACGTTACTCCCTCCGTCCCAAATTATAGGTCGTTTGACTTTTTTAACACTAAGTTTGACCGGCTCGTCTTATTCAAAAAATTTGCAAAAATTCAAAAAATTCCAACTCATACTCAAAGTATATTATATGCTAAACGAAATCATAGTAAAAATAAATAATAATTCCGAAATTTTTTGAATAAGACGAGCCGGTCAAACTTGGTGTCAAAAAAATCTAACGAACTATAATTTGGGACGGAGGGAGTACTATCGAATATCGCTCCACTCCAAGTTTTTAGTGTGAAACCGTTTTTTGGATTCCGAAAAAAATCGAATTTAAAAATCAGAGCCAGGTGGTGACTCGGGTTGTTGATTCTGAAACAACAGTTCGGAGTGGTGGACTCGCTCCTCGTGCGGCTTTTGACGATCCGCCCACTCGCCGCCTTTCCAGTTTCCACGACCGAGATCGCCATGGCGAGAAGACGCTCCGCCGGAGCAGGAGCCGTCGCCGCGGCCACTCTCCTGCTCCTCCTCGCCGCCCCCGCCGCCGCCTTCTACCTCCCCGGCGTTGCCCCGCGGGACTTCCAGAAGGTGCGCCTCCCTCCCTCCCTCTACGTCTGTGTATGCGCGCGCGCGCGCGCCCGGATCTGGGGCTGAGCTGGATCCTTCGTTTGGTGTGAGGGCGAGTAGTTCGCCGAGCTGGTTCGCGCACCATTTCGGCTTGCGGATCTCGTCGTCTCCCCTTCTCTGGACGCTCGCGGGCGGGTCCGCTCCAGAAATTTGTGGGTTTTCCGCGTGCGGGGATGCTGGCGCGCTGATCAGGGTTTTCGGAGCGCCTCTGAATCTGTTTGAAATTTTTAGTGATGGATCTGTGAATGGTGCCTGCCGGCGTGTGCGCTTTTGTGCACGCACGAACATGTCGGTGCGCTCGTCGATACAGTTCTGCGGTTTTGTATTATTTGAAGCTTTGAACTAACTGCGTGTCAGTAGCTTGTTCAGTCTATATGAGTCATAATACATTACTAGGATATTGAGATGTAGCAAGGAGACAAATGCCAGTGAAAAGATGTTTAGTTCTTTAGTTGGCATGGTCCTTGGAAGGAGCTTGGGAATGTATTTAGGCGTTGTTTGGTCCAAAAAATTGGCATGACCATCTCATGGCATGACCAAATCTTGCCAACTTAACTGTGTTTGGATTGTAGCCAATAAAGTTTGGCCAATGAAAAATTTTAAAAATCAAAGAAATAGAAAAGTATTTAAAATGGGTTGATTAGGATTTTAGATGAATTATGAAAATTTTTCTCTGCAATTTGGACTCTAGATGAAATAGATGCAAAAAAGAGAAATTTAAATAGAAAAAAAGAAAATGCATATGAGCCATGAGGATGTTACAGCGAGTTAGTCGGTTGATGCGGTACGGTGGCTGACACGGGGGCCCTTGTTGTTGGTGCTTTGGCGCAGCGCGTTGGCATGGCGCGGGCGGCCGATTTCCGCACCCGCACCCTCAGCCGCTCGCGCACGTAAAAACAAAGGCGTGCAGATGGTTTGGCAGGGCGCGCCAATTGCTGGATACGAACCAAACAAGCGCCAAATCTCGTTGGCTGCCAATTTTTTTGGCATGGTAAGCTAGGGTCACAAACCAAACAGCCCCTTAGTATGGGGTGTTTCATACATAGAGGTTCAATGGGGTGTTTTAGGAAATGCTATAGTTACGAATGGCATCCTTTCTGCCATGATTAGGATGAGTTTTACCTTGTAAACGATTTCCCTAAAAAGTAGAGGCATTCTGGGTTATTGCAAAGTGGAACACAATGCAGTTTCAAGCCATGGCTACCAATTGCTGGAAGTCTTGATCAGGAATTCTGTTTAATTTCAGTAACCTGAGGTGATACAATAACATAATGTTTTGTTAGTTCAGAATCAAAATACTGCCCCTTCTGTACTGCTACAAAATTGCTGATATTAGGAAATCAGGAAGTTTTTCCAGATAAATTTACCATGAAAAAGGATTGGTGTTTAATCCCTTCTGTTTGTTGTTACAGGATGATGAACTTACTGTGAAAGTGAACAAACTTTCATCTACGAAAACCCAACTTCCATATGATTACTACTTCCTGGAGTACTGCAAACCTTCTAAAATCATGAACAGTGCAGAGAATTTGGGGGAGATTCTTCACGGAGATCGCATTGAAAATTCTGTTTTTGTGGTGAGTAGTGACAGGCATCTATAGTCTATTCATACAACTGATAACAAATGTTACATCTAGCAAATGTTCTTGTAATGATAATAATTGTTTCTGCTTCTTTTGTTTCCGAAACAACAGTTTAAAATGAGAAGGGATGAAACCTGTAAGGTTGTCTGTCGTACCAAATTTACACAAGAAGGCACCAATAATTTCAAGGAGAAGATTGATGATGAATATCGTGTTAACATGTATGTCATTTGTACCACCATATTCCATTCTTTACTGTCATATACTTCAATCAGGGTTCATAACTGTAGTTTATGTTTTTATCCTTGCTTGTATCCATTGCTTCATATTTAAGTTGATCTTATAGGATCTTGGACAATCTTCCAGTTGCTGTTCCTAGACAAAGAAGAGATGGTAGCCAAAAGGCCAGCTACGAACATGGATTTAGAGTTGGTTACAAGGTAATCTTGGAACATTGTTTTGAACTAAATGAGTTATGCTGTGATATATTGTTATTGCACACATGCCAACACTACATTATTTTCTGCTACCAGGGTAATGATGAGAAATATTTCTTGAACAACCATTTGAGTTTTAAAGTGATGTACCACCAAGAGCCAGAATCTGATGAGGCCCGCATTGTTGGCTTTGAAGTGATTCCTAGCAGGTATAACCTTTATACCTTTTTGCTTCTATGAGTAACCAGTAAAATCAGTTACCTGTTGCCTAAATAATAGATTAAATGTGGCCAATACATTTCGATGTAACATCATATACCTCAATGATGATGTAGGTTATCTACTATCTAGTGCTCCAGTAATATTATGTTCTACAACGCTGGACAAATGCATCAACCTGCTGTGGGTTTATTTCAATTCATTTGTGGGGCGTGCATCCTTTGTTCATGCACATATGTATATGGGCTGATGGGCATGTGCATAGTGTAACCGTTTCATTATACTCATAAATATCTGCTTCAACAAATGATTAGTATTTTACATGTGAACATTTGCTGCTGGAAGGTTCACTATCTTTAACATGAGAGAATTTGAGTTCAGTTTCCTGTTGCCTCACTTATAATATTGTTGATCTATGCAGTGTTAAACATGAATACAGTAACTGGGATGAGAACAATCCGAAACTGGATACATGCAATCCCAGCACCAAGATTACTCCAGGTGGTAATACTCCTCAGGAAGTAGTTTCAGATGACTATGTTGTGTTCTCCTATGATGTTACCTTTCTGGTAAGGCTGTGATTCAACTAAATGGTGATATATATATTTCTCAGCTTAATCCTTACATCATTCTGCATTGCAGCCTAGTGACATTAAATGGGCATCTCGCTGGGATACATACCTTCTGATGACAGATGACCAAATTCACTGGTTCTCCATCATTAATTCTTTGATGATTGTCCTCTTTCTGTCTGGCATGATTGCAATGATTATGATGAGAACACTCTATAAGGACATCGCAAACTACAATCAACTTGAAACACAAGAAGAAGCACAAGAAGAAAGCGGGTGGAAGCTAGTTCATGGTGATGTCTTTAGGCCGCCAACCCACTCTGGGCTTCTTTGTGTCTATGTTGGAACAGGGGTTCAGTTCTTTGGTATGTTATTGGTCACCCTGATTTTTGCTCTTCTGGGATTCCTTTCTCCTTCCAACCGTGGAGGACTCATGACTGCTATGGTCCTTCTGTGGGTTTTTATGGGCCTATTCGCTGGATATTCCTCATCCCATCTTTACAAGATGTTCAAAGGGTCAAACTGGAAAAAGAATACACTGAAAACTGCATGCATGTTTCCTGGCATCGTCTTCACTATATTCTTCATCCTGAATGCAATTATCTGGGGTGAGAAGTCTTCTGGTGCAGTTCCTTTTGGTACTATGTTTGTGCTGGTCCTGCTTTGGTTTGGCATCTCAGTTCCACTTGTATTCGTGGGGAGTTACTTGGGTTACAAGAAGGAAGCTATTGAGGACCCTGTTAAGACCAACAAAATACCTAGACAAATACCTGAGCAGGCCTGGTATATGCAGCCTGCATTCTCTATTCTAATTGGTGGAATTCTTCCTTTCGGTGCTGTCTTCATTGAGCTTTTCTTCATCTTGACTTCTGTCTGGCTGAATCAGTTCTATTACATCTTTGGGTTTCTCTTCATAGTGTTTGTCATCCTCATCATAACATGTGCCGAGATCACCATTGTGCTATGCTACTTCCAGCTGTGCAGTGAGGATTACCTCTGGTGGTGGAGATCATATCTAACCGCTGGTTCTTCTGCACTCTACCTTTTTGCCTATGCCATCTTCTACTTCTCGACAAAGTTGGATATAACAAGAATTGTGTCTAGTGTTCTTTACTTTGGGTACATGTTGATCGTCTCATATGCTTTCTTTGTCCTAACTGGCACTATAGGCTTCTATGCCTGCTTCTGGTTTGTCCGAAAGATCTATTCCTCAGTGAAAATAGACTGATATGGTGACTTGAGGATGAACAACCAGTTTGTCTGAACGCCACGGCATTTTGAACTATACTACAGAAGTTGAGGACAACAGAAAGAGCAAGCCTGAAGAACAAGAATTCAGAAAAGCTTCTCTGTTTTGGTTGTGTAGATTACCTAGTTTTTCCCCATCCAGTGATGGTACGTAGTTTTCATTTTACTTAATCGATATGGAGATTTTCATGTCATGAGTGCATTATCTGTTATCCACTGGCGTGAACTTCTGTAGTTTGTGCTTTTGGTAGAAGTTTTTCAGAGTTTATCTGGTGTAAACAGAGTTTAACTGGTGCAAATACACTCATGTGTGATCATTCAATATATAGTTGCTTCTATTTGCCAGCTTTGTTAGGTTGGGAGACTATTATCATCCTGGCTAATCATGTTAGAAACCTGCGTACTTGTACTATCTCAGCTTTTTGATAATTGTTATTGTACTATCTATTTATGCTCGCATGTCATCTAAAAAATTGAGTGTTGGTACTGCTAGATATGATCATATGTTCCATATACGGGTCTAGTACGGTTTTGTGGTAGCTTAATGATTTGGGTACCAACTCGTCATTGACAGCAAGGAGGGTGATCTGTAAGCAAGAGAAGATGCCAGAAGGCAGAAACTATTATCTGGGTGTGCTTGTGCTGTTGGGGATGAGCAAGTGAATTTGCAATACCATTAACCATACAGGATGCCAGAAGGCAGAAACAACGGTTATTTATGTGCTTGTGTTGTGCATTCGTGGTAAATGCTCAATCGCATTTTGAGGTTTATCTTATCCTGGCATCAATAAAGATGAATCTGCGTAGTTTTTTCATACTTGCTCATGCTTTTATGCAAGATTTGCAAGATTGGTGACCGGACATGTTAAACCATCGTACGTGCTCATGCCAAGGGAAGAAACTGCAGTCAACTAATGCATTGCATTGTTGCAGAAGGAAGTAAAGTATGGCATGGAGATGACAAGAAGTTCGAGGTTCAGCGTGATGAACAAAGATGCGGTTTTTAGATTAGAAATGCAATGTACAACGCATGAATATGCCTTTTAAAAAGAGTGATTATTGTGGCATCGAACCACAAGCCTACAACCATATTTATATGAGCTGAAAAATGGTTCGAAGATGTCACAAATGTAACACATGGTTTTCCATAACAGGAAACTCTTTACCTGTGCCAAATACCAATATAATCCAAAATAAATAAATATCTTAAATTATAAGTTTGGACAAAATGCTGACATCCTATGTGGCATAGACATTTTTTAAGTTAAAAAGTGTCGATTTGGTCCCTCAACTTTCATGTCTGCGTCAAATTCATCCTTGTGATATAAAACTAGTCTTGGTTGACCCTCAACTTCCGAGAATTGGTCCTTTGATTGATCAAATCTGGGTTTGAGGGTGGTTTTATGTGACTAGACGCCAACATAGCATACATGTAGATGATGTGACACGCATGGTGGAGATTTTCCATTTTAAAAATCCTTTTTACCTTTTGTGTCCTTACTTTTTAGTGGATTCTCATCCCCCTCTCTTCTCTCTCATTTCTCACCTTCCCTCACCATCCAACTCCGCACGAGAGCACCACGACACCGTCAGACCTCGTGGCCCAGCACTCGCGGCCGGATAAACCTTGCAGCACAGCTCACCGGACCCTACCCTAAAACTATCACCCGCCGCCTCACTCTCTCCCTCCTAGCTCCTCTGTCCTACCTCTCTCGTCCCCTTCCAGCTTGCATGGAGCCTACCGTCATGCCACCAACCCAAGAAAGAAAGAGAAAAGGGGCAGAGAGCAGAAGGGGAGGGGATGTCGGTGACTCGGAGCTCTGGTGAGGCTCATCGGAGACTCCCTCTCGGTCTGTAAATGACGGCTAGGACAGAGGAGCAAGCGGTGGTCCTGTGTAGATGTGACGGGAGTACGGTGAAGTTGAATCGACAGCAGTGTTGTGTTGCAACACAAGCTCGACCAGCCTACAGAAGCTCAGGGAGGATGTGACGGATGGGGGCGGCGGCGAGCTCTTTCATGGCTGCTTCACCATGGTGAGCTGCTCCCCACTATGCTCCTCAATGATAAGTTCCCACGGTCGCTCCTTACCAGTGAGCTCTACCTAAGCTCATATCTGGTAGATCCACTCACCACCGCTGCCTTCACCAAATCCGGCCATGGAGAAGCAAGCTTCGACTCGGGTGGGTAGGCGGGCAACGGTGCGATCGGCCGCCTGGCTAAGGTCAAGACGTCTAGCTCAGGTGGCGGTGATGGGAGGGTAAAGCTCGTCGTGAGGGTGGTGGCGCTAATCAACAACTTTGAAAAGAGTTACTTTTTTGCTAAGTAAATCTTTGCTACAACTTTAGACGACAATCGTGTACTTTTCTTCACAAAATATTCATGTCAGTGTCCGTCTCAGCATTGCATTTAACGGTAAAAATCACGGCATATGATCTACAAAAAAAAACTAACTTTAAGAGGCTGAAAACTATTTTTCAAGTTTCGAAGACTCAATGGAATTTTGATGCACCTTCAGGAAAGCGTGTACTTTTCTCTTTAATTTACAAGTAAGGCGCCTATCGACAAGGTAGTGTTTGTTGTAGTTCAAGTAGTCCATCGCTTTCTTTGCGATTTCTTGTTTATAGAGAAAAGGGAGGAATATAAATGATTGGGGCCATGTTTGGTTCCAAGTTGCTAGCATGAGCTAACGTAGGAACAAATCATCGCTTTCTCAACTTTTCATTAATGTTTATTCTCAAAAAAAGAATTCCTTACTCTTTTTCTTGTGATCCAAGTGTTAAAAATAAATTTTCTAGAAAGAAAAATTGCTAAATAAACACCCCTTTCTGTCTCAGCGAGCAACATTTGTAGGTAATAACGTATACGAGCAGCAAATAATAGCTTTGTACACAGCGGCAGGTGTAAATTCAGTTACGCAGTTATCCTCGTAGTCATAAGGTCCGTTCTTTTCAGCTTAACGACTTATCTACGTTTTAAAAACACATATACATTGAGTTTTTTTAATCCGTTTTTTCGCTATTTTGAAGGTGGGTTCTAACGTTTTAAAAAGCACGTCAAACGAAATGTATCCGAATCTCAAGATTATTTCGAGAAGCTCTCGAAGTTCAGTCATTTCAGCCTTTCAGCCGTTCAGATCAGCTCAAAAGAACATGTATAGTAACGAGCGTACTGTTCTGCACGTTTGCATGTCTAGATTTACCTTAATTCTTTAATCTGCATAGAATCTTATCATATTTTTTATTTCAAATTTATGTAAATTTCTATTTTTAATTATATCCAATACGAACATTTTCTTCTAAACTAATATGAACTTTTATTTTTATTTGTTTTACTCCGAATTTCTATTGTTGTCTTGTTATAGGTGATGCGAACTCAATTTTTAATCTGGTATATGAACTATTAAATCTATTATTTTTATTATTAATTTATCTTTTATTGTTCTGCTTGGTATTGATTCTTTTTGTAATCTAATCTATTATAATCTAGGCCCATAGTATTCGACGATATAGAATTTTTTCTTTTCGATTACGTAACGCACGATGAGATTTGCCTCAATGCTTTAAATTGACATGGACATTTCTCCCTATTATTCTCTATTCTAAATTTATAGGATATGAACTCTTTCTTTTAATCTAACAAAGATTATTAATTTTTTCTGGAATTCTATTATTGTTTTTCTGTAGCTAATACAAACTTTTTTTAATCTGGCATGTACTCTTATTTCTATTATTTTGTATTCTGAATTTCTATTTTGTTGTTATTGTTATTATTGATATGGATTATTTATTTTTAATTAATCTAGTCCATTATAATTCGGACATGCAACAATCGGCAATGCAGATATTTCTTTTTCTTTATGATTGACGTGAAATTTTATTGTATTTTAGAATTAATGAGGTGGCTCCGTTTAAATCTGCTTTAATATAAAAATAGGTTTGTTATAATTTGGCTCCACTGTAATCAACAATGTATATATTTTATTTTATTCTTCAATTAAAATGAGTGTTTCTATTTTTTTTATAGAGTTGATGCTTATAGAAATAGTGTCTAATTTGGTTTGAATGTCTAATGAAAGTGAAACCAGTGGTTATAACTTATTACAAACATTTTAAATATCAAAGTGGATAGCCTAGTTTAGATTGAAATAGGTAAATTAATATTTTAAATAATAGTTTCATTCTGCATATTATTGTAATTAGTCATGATTATTCATTACATTTGTTTAGTTAACCATATTATTGTGAATTGTTGCTTGCGTACGGCTTCCCTCTCAACAAAAATAAAAAAGCATGAACCCACATGTTTTTTCAGTCATCTCGTGCTAGCTACTTAATGAGTCATGTAGCTCAAACCAATGGCTATTGGGTCACGGAATGCACGCCTCGAATAAATTGGTGTTATGGAGTAACTTCAAACGACTCCTCTATATTTCTCTCCTCTAAAACATTATTCGCGTCCCCTCTGCAATCTCTTTAAAATTTCTTCACAATTTACACCATCGTTTAAAAGATTTCTTCCCTACAACAACTCCTCTATCTAAAGCTACTGTATTTTTTAGGGTCACATGAGAGTTTCTCATAAGTATATCATTGCAACACACCAGTCATGTTTCGAGCATCTCTGGTGAGATCGTTATGGCAACACAAATAGCATCATCGGTTGCAAATACTTACCTCTTCGAGAACATAACTTTTTTTTTTATATCCCGGTCTTACTATATTTCAACTCTTTATCCATTTTTATTTGAATTTTAGTTTTTATATTTTCTTTTTTGAATTTTTCTGATGATTTTGTTTATTGCGGTTGATATTGACTCTTTCTTTCAATTTAAACCATCATAATTTGATTCAATTGTAATCTAGAGTATTTTTTTTCATAATTTTTTCGTGAATGTCTAAAATTAATATGCTACTTTCGTTACCTCTTGTTAAATCAGATGTTGAGCTATTGCTCGGGAAAAAAAATCACATGCCGAGGAGGCAAGCATATTCATCGATCGAGCTAGCTAGGTTCAAGACTCACTACTTACACCTCTGTTGTTGGAGTAATCATAGAGGCGGCTACGGCTAAGACGATGAGCCACCTTGGTGTTGCACAGGACGGAGAGCTTATGCGCCTTCTCGAGGAGCTCGTTGCGGCGCTTGCAAAGCAGCAAACATACGTGACCTGTTGGCGGCTCGTCGCGTTCTTATCCTGCCATGTTTTTTTCGGTTTAACAACTTAACGGGTTAACAGATCAACAAACTATCTACATTTTAAAACATAAATGTTTTAAGTTTTTTGAACCCGTTTTTTCGCTGTTTTCAAGATGGGTTCTAACGCTTTAAAAAACATGTCAAACGAAATAAATCCGAATATCGAGATTATCTCGAGAAGCTCTCGAAATTCAGTCATTTCGCCTATTCAGCTATTCAGCCGCAATTCCGCATCTCAAAAGAACAGGACCTTAATCTCAATCCTCCTCCCCCAATCTATATTAATGGATTGGAACTCTTATCTATTTTTTTGGTTGCTAATTTTCTTTCTTATAGTTGATATAACGTCTTTCTTTCAATACAAGCGGTCATCATTTGGTTTCACTGTAATCTATGATGGAGATCTTTTCTTTTTCCCCTATTCACATGAGAATTTCTCTGACGATATATTCAATCTAAACAATTATAATATGACCTTACTATAATCGGTGGTAATCTTTTTTTGTGTGGTTTACTTATAGTTTCTCTAATAATAGATTCAATTTAAGCCGTTATAATTTGGCCATCACTATAATAGATGGTGAAGATCTTTTTATTATTATTTGTCGGAATTTCTCTGATTAACGTGGTGGCTTTGTTTGTCCCTGCTTTATATATATAACGAGCAAAGTGGCTCGCGCGTTTGCGAGGCTAGATTTGTGTCAACATATAGAGTTTATTTCTAAGTATTCTAACTCATAGTTTTTTTAGGATAATCTTCAACTTATAATCTATCTCTAATATCGGCTCGTACACGTTTGTGTTGTACGTAGTTTGTACACATGCACATATATTTCTTAACGTACAATATGAGTCAAAATTACAATAGACGGTGCATATTCTTTTTTAAGATTAACGTATAATGAAAGGCTAACTCATAATCTATCTCTAGTATCGGCTCGTACACGTTTGTATTGTACGCAATTTGTACACGTGCACATAGATTTATTAACATACAACATCAGTCAAAATTACAATAAACAGTGTGGATTCTTTTCTACACTACAGGAAACGAAAATAGAGTCGACTGCCAAATACTAAATCGACGGCCAATAAAAAACCGTCGATACCTGCGACACAGTATCGACGGCCAGATACATGCCGTCGAGACAACGCTAAACAACTGACCTGTATCGACGGCCACAGTGCAGCCGTCGAGTTTTATCGGCGAAGGCCCACGGGCAGGCGGCCTGTGGTGACGCCGTCTATATTTCTCAACTGCTAGACGTTAAGCCGTCGATACTGGTGTCAATAGTTTTGACGGTTCATCATATGCCGTCGACTCTGTACATTTTTTCATATCCCTTTTGTTCGAATTTTATTTCAATATTTGTTCGAAATTGCTATTTTATTTGAAATAAAAATTAGGAATGTTGCATTTTGTTAATTGTTTGGGTAGTTATTTTTGTCATGTTTGAATTGAGGAATATTGAACAGATATAGCTTGTTAATTAAAGTGCTAAATAATGTTTAAATTTCAGATTTCCAATTTTAGTAGTCAAAAATTCAAAAATTTGCTAGGTGCGGGCGTGCGGCTATTGATTATTGAGTAGTGGGGAAAACTTAAAATTAAAATTACAAATGAAAATATTTTAAATTGAAATGGGATGTTTAACGTTGCTTTGATCACATGAATTATGAAACTCGAGGCAAACTTCTCCGCAAAGCTTCAGGTTTCAAAGGGGTGACCTCAAAGGAAGTTCTAATATATATATAACAAGCAAAGTGGCCCTCGCGTTTGCGCGGCTAGAATTGTGTCAGCATATAGAGTTTATCTCTAACTCATAATTTTTTTAAGATAATCTTCAATTCATAATCTATCTCTAATATTGGCTCGTACACGTTTGTGTTGTACGTAGTTTGTACACGTACACATAGATTTCTTAACGTACAATATGAGTCAAAAATACAATAGACGGTGCATATACTTTTTTAAGATTAACGTATAATGAAAGGCTAACTCATAATCTATCTCTAGTATATATCGGCTTGTACACGTTTGTGTTGTACGCAGTTTGTACACGTGCACATAGATTTCTTAACATACGTACAACATGAGTCAAAATTACAATAAACGGTGTGGATTCTTTTCTAGGATGAACATAACTTTTTTTTCTATGATTAATGTGAGAATTTCTAACATTTTTCGATTAACATAGAAATTTCTAAATTTTAGGATTAATATAGTGGCTTCGTTTTCTTCTGCTTTATATATAAGCTGATAGATTTAAACGGTTAGATCAATGGAATGAGCCGCCCTCATTTGAGTATACACTTTAATTAGTAGGTTCGGAAATACGTACACTGGATTCAGACAAACTTTTTATATAGCCTCTGCTACTCCTAGCTCGTATAACTTACAGACAACCAACCTTGACATAACTAAATACTAGTACTATATTAATAAGAAAAAGTTGAACATGACGTGAATTTGAGCGAGTAGGGCATGCGCAATTTCAGGTGCAGCGTACAGCTGGGCTGCAGGGGACGTTCTACCTTGCCGCACACAACAACTACAGTACACATAGCCCTACCTACATATATAGCATTCTCTCTCTCTCTAGATCTCTTTGTGTTTGTGTGTGTGATTAAGCTAACCACACAATAATGCATGCACACATCGATCTGGTTGTATTAACGCTAGCTGATTGCGTGGCTAGCCAAACAGCAGGTTTTGAGCCGCAAGCAAGGCACGCTCTTCCTTGGCTTGGATCGCTTTCACTCCAGTTAAGTGTGGCAGTGACGCATGCTGTCGGGACACACACAAGCTGGCATGGAGCCTAGCTTGTTGATCAGCTCTCGCAAGGAAGCGATCGAAACGACGACGAGACGCGCCTCCCTCCAGCCTCCGGGGAAGCGTGCGGATCTTGCCAAAGCTTCGCGCCAACCGCGACGTCGACGCTATGCTTGCATGCATGTGACACGAGATAATATTGCCCCGTTTATGCTTACGTGGACGGGGACACACACACACACACGTTCATTCTGCTATACATGCATATATACACGGTTCGGCCTCGTTGACAATTAATCAAGCTTGGCACGTAACGAAAGTCGGTGGTGTTTGCGCAGGAATGCCTAGCAACATACACCTGAAAATTGTGGTGATTATGAATAGAAAAGTTGTTTGATGAATTGTCCAAACGGAGCAGTACTGCAGTAGTGGATCGGATTTGCAAAAGGAAAAAAAAACTTGAATAGATCGTTAAATGATTTTGAAGTTTTCGAATTTGGGCTGGATTGAAAACCCTGAATCGCACCACTTCCCACATTGATTGAACCTAGTGATACAGCGATAATCATGATTATCTTTTTCAAAAACTAATAATCATGATTATCGATTGTATTTTTGAACCGACAATAGCTCCAAGATCATGCTTTCAAAGCATTAAACGGACAAATATATTTTGGTCTGCAACCATGCATTCGTATCATAGGAATCGACTATTTCACTTGCGCATATAAAAAAAATAGTTGGCAATTTTCTAACCTGGCTTTTCATCAAGATTTGACAACCTAGATCAGTCTCTACCTGGCTACCTTCCCTTAATACTACTCTCCTCCTCTTCCCTCTGCTTCGCTCCTGAATCATCCCAACCTCCCGACTTCTCCATCTCTCCCCTCCTCCCCATCGTGCAAATCGCTTGACCCTCTCCTTCGTCGCCAGCACTGCTCCTAATCCTCCTCCTCCTCCTCCCCCCTCCTCCTCCTCCTCGTCGTCGTCATCATCATCATCATCATCGTCATCATCATCATCATCTTCTTCTTCTTCTTCTTCTTCTTCTTCTTAGACAACGCCACTCCCTCTCTAGCTGCTTCGCACACGTCCGCCGTCACCGCCGCTTGACCGCCTTTGACCGTCCCTACGGTGATGCCCTGCCGCCCCCTTCTTCGATCCCCTCCCCACCGCCGCCCCATCCTTCCTCTAAGCCCTAGGGAGGGAATCAAAAGCTCAAACCCTAACTCTAACACCGTGATGGCAGCGGTGATAGATCTCAGATGAGCACAAAATCGACCGCACACCCTTCTCTGTGTTGGATGCGACCGTGAAGCAGCAAAACCATTCGATATAACTTCTCCACGCATATTTGCAGTTCGTCCATCTTGATGCTTATTAAACAAGTAGATTAAAAACATATCATGTCTTAATTATCATGTGTGCTTGGACCTTGGAACGATAGATGGGCGCCGGTGGGCCGAAGGGAGCAAGCATGCACATATGGCTGCCCACAATCCACACAGTCACATGAAGATTCAATCCGAGCGTACTTTGATCCGTTCATTCAATTCGTTGGGAGACAGGGGCACGAGACCGATCCCTCTCGACCGATCTGGTAATAAAACCTCTAGCACAATCGCCCGCAACACTGAATATACGCACGTAACGATTCTGCTCTGTATATATTAGTTCATTAATTTCAAGAAGAAATGGATGTCTAAACGAGAGAAATCGAGAGAACATGGCCTTATCGATATATATGCTATGAAATTATATGTACTCTCTTGAATTATTAAGTGTAATCCCTCACGTATGTTCCTGGGAAACAAGTTAGTTATAGTTATATGCCACGATTGAAGTTTTTTTACAATACACAGGCACACAGCTGATCAGTTGATGATCATGATGGGGACGGAGAGCATCTCACCGTCTCACTACGAAGGATAGATTAGAGCATGTATAATATTTATCATTTTTTATATACTACTCAGTATAATATTTTGTAATATTTTTTGGGGACTTCGTAGGTTTTTACTTAAAGATCTTTAAAATATTCTTTACATATTTTTTTTTAGTTTTTTCATACCTTTTTTTTAATACTCTCAACTTTTGATCCAACCAAACTAAAGCGAACCCAACCGTGAACCAAAGAGTGCTCTCTCGGCGGGGATCAAGGAGAGTCTTTGGGAGAAGATTCGAGAAGTTTCGCTCCTCCATCTCCATGGCCTCTTCCTGAGAGAGGTCGCGGAAGGAGGATGGGTTTGGTAAGTGAGTTTTTGTCCTTTCTTACTGTGGGTTTGGCCCATAGCTACAATATTGGGTGTGAGGTTGATGGTATTTGTGAATAGTGGTATTCGGCTGATGCCATTGACGAGTGGAGGGTTTTCGATAATGTTTGGGGTGCTAGGATTCGTGCTGGGTCCCTGATCTTTTTCCCAACCTTTCCGTATCTTGAGATCAAGATTCTCTGTAAGGTGGGCAGGTTTGTAACACCCCAATTTTTATCAAATTGATAAAACTTGGTACGTTAAGAACTTTTAACGAATAAAATATTTTTACAATTTTAAAGCATTAAATTTATAGTTTTCAAAATCTAGAATCTATATTTTTCATAACTATTTGACTCTTCCCGATTTATTATTAGGAACAAAATAAAATAATAATAAAATCGATGTTTAACTTTAGCTATTAATCTTATTAAAAATTTCTAAAAATATTGGTAGACCGACTCCCTTCTTTCTATATTTTTCCTCATATTTACATACCTTACAAGTAGCACTTAGTAAGAGCGTATAGAGGCTTGGATTGTTGTACATTAGTAAACAGTGGAGTCAATGACCCCAAGACAATAAGAAAAAACTTTAGGTTTTTCAATAGAAAATGTTGTACATTGAGATATTACAGAGCTACATTTCATAGATTTTGATATCAAAGAGAAAAAACAAATGTGCAAGAAATAGAGAGCAAGATATCACCTAATTATATCCTTATTTTCTTATCACTATGTTCAAAATAAAAAAACTTTAGGTTTTTCAATCGGCTTTTTTTTTACCTCGAAGGTGTGTTTTAAAGCTCTAAAAACAACTCATACAAGCTAGACCGACTCTTGGGACCAATTCAAAAATCTCTTATAGTTTAGGAGATAGACAAATAAGTAAATAAAAATAAGTAGATAAGTACATAAGATAGGCATAAGACTCTAGTGTTAAAAAAGTGAAAGGAATTATGACCCATATAAAAATGAAACACTTAGTAGGAGCTTACAAAAAAACCTATCACAATTCCAAATCATAACACTCTAGAGATTGTAAGTGGTGACTAGCAGCCAGCCAATCAAAAATAGTATGCAGCCTAAGTTCGTTCACTATACGATGAGAAAAACATGCACGAGTTTTAAAGCCAAAGAAAGCAGAAAATCAAGTGTGGCAAAACAAATTTAAGGCTAGAAATCATCCTATTATTGGGAGACTAATCTAAAAGATCAATGTACAGTATGCTATGACAAAAAAAAAATGCATACATTTCAAAGCTGGTGGACAGAGATAATAGAAAATGAGGTGTGGCCAAGCCATTATGCTCTAATTTAGAGGTTGATTTGGTGAGCTGCAAAACAAGAAAAACATGCATTAGTTTTGAAGCTCAGTGATCAAAGAATAGAAAGTTATGTATGGACAAACTATTGTGCGCTAATTTAGAGGCTAGAGATCATCCTATCATTTCGAGAAAATGTAAAATACCAATATATAGCGGGTCTTAGTTATAATCGTATAGATCTTTAAATAAGTTTTTTATTGTATCGAACAAATCTAACTGAGCAAATGATTCGTAGATAACCCTGATAGTCTTGAATTATTTAGTAGATTCATTGCATGAAAAATTATATCGACTAGGTACCATGCTAGTCTTGAATTATTTAGTAGATTCCTTGCATGAAAACTTTGGTCTTGCTCTTTTCAGCGTTACGTACCGTTGCGTGTTATTGTAGCAAATTTTGTTATTTTTATATGACCTATATATGTGTTGTGATAATTTGTAACGATTTTTTCGTGTCTTTTAGTAGTCCTTTTAAAGATCATAAAACTATTTTAAATTATTTTTTTAATCTTTAAATTATTTTTAAAATTTGCTACATTAATACGCTAACGCAATACGTAAAAAAAAATAGGCCTTTAATACTATAGAGAAGCGAAGGACGTGGAAAAAACATAATTATGCTAGCTACGCGTAGAGAATTATTTAATCGGGGGCCGAATTTCCGGCGAAGAAATCGCCACCAGCGATAATCAAGGACGAGGAGACAGTCACGCACACAGTCACAGCCTCACAGCACAGGCTTGCTTCGATTATTACTAGTAGTTTTTTAAGAAAAAAAAGAGAAAAAGAAAGAAAGGAAGCATCATCAGCCGAGCTGAGCTGAGCAGGCGATCGGCAGCAGATTGATTTGTTGGTGAGGTCGAACCATCCGTAAGGTGACCCGTCCCTTTTCCCTCACCTTCTCCCCCTCGTCGTCTTCCCTTCGCCTATAGATCTCCACCTCGCCGCTCCAGGCGCACGGAATCCACCTCCGCCCGCCGCCCGCCGCCCGCCGCCAAGAACCACCTCGTCCTCGTCCTCGTCCTCGGGCCCGGCGGCAATGTCTTCCAACGGGAAGCCCAACCCACCGCCCGCCGCCGCCGGCAACGGCAACGGCGCCGGCGGGCCGCCCAAGATGTACCAGCGGCCCATCTACCGCCCGCAGGCGCCGGCGAAGCGGCGGCGCGGCGGCCGCTCGTGCCGCTTCAGCTGCTGCTGCTGCTTCTTCTGGGCCGTGCTCGTGGTGCTCCTCCTCGCCTTCCTCGCCGCCGTAGCCGGCGGCGCCTTCTACCTCCTCTACCATCCCCACCGCCCGGCCTTCACCCTCTCCGCCGTGCGCGTCAACAAGCTCACCCTCTCCACCTCCGCCACCGCGCCCACCCTCACCGGCTCCATCGACTTCACCCTCACCGCCAAGAACCCCAACAAGAAGCTCGTCTACCTCTACGACGACTTCACCATCACCGCCGCCACGGCGGCCAACGCCGTCCCGCTCGGGGAGGCCTCCGTCCCGGGCTTCGCCCACGAAGCCGGTAACATCACCGTCATCAAGGCCACCGTCGCCGCCTCCGCGCTTGCCGTCGACCCCACCACTGCCGGCTCCGACATCAAGAAGTCCGGCGACTTCGCCATTGCCCTCGACCTGGAGACCAAGGCCGGCGTCAAGGTCGGCAACCTCAAGACCAAGAAGGTTGGCATCCAGGTGCACTGCGACGGCATCAAGGTGGCCGCGCCCGCGCCCGCGCCCCCGCCCCCGCCGGCGAAGGGCAAGAAGAAAGGGGTCAAGCTCGCCGTCGCGGCGGCGCCAGCACCGGCTCCGGCGGTGGCCGTCGATGACTCCTCCACGCCCGTGGCGGCGGCGCCGCCGGCCACCGTCGCGCGCGTGTGCCAGGTCAGGATCCGAGTCAAGATCTGGAAGTGGACCTTCTAGTGACGTCGCCGAACTCCTAGGGACCGCATTGCAAAAGTTTTCGGGTGAAAAACGAAAGTCGTTTCACTTTTCACCCGGGGAGAAAATGGGATTGACTCGTGGAATGGAGTAGAAACTAGAAACAAACCAAAATCAACCGTTGATTGCACTGTAAATTTCATTTTTTTTATTGTTCTGTTTGAATTTTACGAAATTTGGCGGGGGAGGGAAAGCGGTCAGTGAGGCAGTGACATGAGCTGAAGGAAAGAAATGGTGGCTATGGAGTGTGAGGCTTGAAACATTTGTTTATTATTTTTTAACTTTCTTTTTGTGCTATTTCCTACTCTTCTTCTTCATGATGTTAGTTGCAAGTACAATTTGGGGATTTGTTATTTTTATTAACTCTCTGCTCCAAATCTATCCTTGTGAAAATGTGACTGTAGTGGCATGTAGCAGTAATGTATTGTCTAATTACACATTTACACTCCCCTTTAATCATTTCAAAATTTTGATCTGCAAAATATGTGTAAATGCGCTGAGATAAACCGTGGTAATGGTGTCGGTGAGGCAGATCTTGCCATTGTTTGACTAATCTTTACACGAATAAAAAAATGCCGAATGATGGGGTTGCTTTTTAATGTGAAGCGAGGAGGAGATGCTGCGTTCTTTTTCTTCTTTTTTTTTTTTGACAAGAGGAGATGAGGGAGTAGTGGTAGTGCTCACAGAGCCACAGCTGATGAGTAGGAGTAGATTAGTAGTAAAAAATGCTTTGTGCTTAAGCGTGATGATGAGTTGTTTACTGGGATTGGTGACTTGGTGAGCCCTTAATTTCAATGTCAACACACAATCATTAAAGCGGGCGTTGCGTCTTTTCCCAACACGCCCAAGTGACAAAGGAGAAAAGAAGATTATTTTACATCTACATTATGTGGTTGGTTAATCACGCAATCAAAAGCTACTCGTGGGTTGAGATGCCCAAACAGTAAACCAGCTGCCATGTATGTACTGCAACTAAACGCATCCCGAATCCCCGATCGGTAGCCTAATCGTCTGATCAAACTAGTCGGATCAAGATTTCGATAGTTTTTACTTTTCAGCACTAGTTTTTCATCTGAGTGACATGATCCCATTGTTAAGTACTCGCTCCGTTCCAAATTATAAGTCGTTTGACTTTTTTGACACGTATTTTGACCATTCGTCTTATTCAAAAAAATTTATAATTATAATTTATTTTTGATGGATGGTTTGCTCACTAGCCCGTCGAGGCCACCCTGTGTCCTTAAATCCTTAGCCGCGTTAGAACAAGGCCACCTAGCCGTTGTCTAGATTACAATCGTCGCACGTTTCTTATTGAGCCGATCAGATAAAAACAATATGAGGGCATTTCAATCCTTTAGTCTGGAGTCTATTATTTTTATTTTTTGAATTGATTAATCTGCCTAGCATTAACGGAGTATTAACATTAGGGGCAAACGACAATTTCGTTTCCCAAACTCGAGGGCAAATTCACAAAGTATGAAAATCAAGGATAAAATCACAATTAAATTTGCAGTTGAGTTAACACCGTTAACTATTGTAATGGAGTAGTAAGGGCAAGCTGTAGCTTCATTCTCAAAAATCAAGGGCAAAATCACAAAGTGAGAAAAATAGGGGCAAATTCATAATTAGACTTTAGAACAGGGGCAAGAACACAATTGCCCCTAATTTCAATGTCAACACACAAACATTAAAGCGGGCGTTGCGTCTTTTCCCAACACGCCCAAGTGACAAAGGAGAAAAGAAGATTATTTTACATCTACATTATGTGGTTGGTTAATCACGCAATCAAAAGCTACTCGTGGGTTGAGATGCCCAAACAGTAAACCAGCTGCCATGTATGTACGGCAGCTAAACGCATCCCGAATCCCCGATCGGCAGCCTAATCGTCTGATAAAACTAGTCGGATCAAGATTTCGATAGTTTTTACTTTTTAGCACTAGTTTTACATCTGAGTGACATAATCCCATTGTTAAGTACCACGTAACTTCGCATGAAGGTCAGTGGACAGTCGTCACGGAGGTAAATACAAAAGAGCATCATGTCATGATCTTAGTTTTAATCTGTTGTCTGGGATCGAACATCCATGAATACAGAAGGATTAACTATATATGTTCTATGTTGCACGAAGTTGGATTAACAGGTACGGTAAATTTGCAACGGTAATCTCGATCAAGGGTCAACCCTAGCTACTTCCCTTTTGAAGGGACGGTTTAGGGTGGTAAAATTACATGGGATAGAATCATGTTAAACTGGCTGAGCGGTTATCCTTATTGCTTAGTCCACTGCTTATAGTATGTGGTGGTATAGGCGATAATTGTTTATAACATTTTCCATATCATTTTATAGACAACACAAAAGTCAACTTACACGGTGGTATGAACAACAACTATCTCCACAAATAGCTAGCATTTTATGCAAGAAACTTGATTAATTCGTTCTTGTGTTATAGTTGACTACAAGATTGGAGACGGCTTGATTAACCATGTGGTTTATCGACATAGATATAAGAGGTTGGTTTGACGACTTCTACGTAATTCCAGTTCTAGCACATATGAAAACATATTCATTTTTTTTAAGATTTATATTTCTTCGAAGATATCAGAAGATGTTCTTAATTCTTTAAAATGTCCCTTCTTGTGCTATGCATTATACCAAGCTAGTGAAATTTAATGGCAAATGCAATATACAACAGGTAAATATAATTTACAGTCGTATGCTATTCATATATAAGCTCTTCAAATTTTAATACGGAACTTCATACTCTAGGATATCCTCTCCCTCATCCCTAGGTCTATATAGGTCTAGGTCAGCATGTAATGACCAACCAACTATTGGGTTTTCATGGATACACCTACTCAAAATCAAGTCTTTTTCAACACGATCTATTTGTAGGTTGACTGGTATAATGAGATTTATTCAGGCATATGCTCAAGCTATTATCTTAAGCTGCAATGATCAATTCATTTATTTCGTTTTCATACTTCAGGTATGTAATTCCTTTTTTTTCTTCAATCCATATGATAACTTATTAAGTTACACTATACATATTTTAGTTTGCTCTATCTTAGTTTAGGACAATGATACTTATGTATCTTTATATACAAGTCCATTCAAGTCTCTTTTTACTTGTAACATCCTTTCAACTTATTTTCATTCTCAACTTTCATTTGAGCATTGCCATTGGGGTAAGTTATCTAAAGGTAATATCACTCATGACTGGAAATAAGTTTTATCATAATCAATGCCAAGGCATTGAATGAAACCTTACACTACTATCATTGCTTTGTGCCATACCACTTCATTATTCTCATTTCTATTCCGAACAAAGGCCCACAGTGCATGCATGAAGGGGTGTGCGGCACATAGGCCTAAGCACTTCTTCTTTTCTAGCCCAAATCGACTACAAGGGGATTGTATGGTCGTCATCGATCTGTCTCTAGCGTCTTGCAAGTCTTCAGAGCCTCATGCTGGTAACGTGTGTTAACAACAATGCTATCGGATGTAGTCCGAAGTTGTTTATATGTGCACAAGTCGTAGACGACGAAGAATAATCGCACATAATAGATTGAAACACATCATGTAGAAGGGAATGATTATGTATTGCTTCTTTCTTAAGGATACATAACAAATTGATCCCTGTCTTATTTTATGCTTAGCTGTTTCGACTGGTCTATCAAGTGGACCCCACCTAAACGGGTTAGGTCCAAGGCTGGCGGCCACCCCGGGTTAGAATTTCTCAACATATTGAACCCAACCCAAACCAAAGGCTCCGATTAATTTGTCTAGCCACACCTATTCCAAACATGGCCTGTAATGGTTTCAAGAATGACATGTACCAAAACATTCTTGCCTCTTTTGTGTTAGGCTTGTGTTAAACCATGGTTTGATATGAGGGTAGTTACTATTGAAAAACCGACATAGCTCTGTCCATCCCTGGCAGGGCTCATGTAGGATTCGGCGTGGGGGGCCAAACCCAGCTTGTGGATCATGCCGAAATCTAGCATATGCATGTACTACTATATATTGAAAAGGTTTTGATCTATTATATACATGCAATCAAGAAAAGCAACAAAGTTTTTTCTCCTCCACATCTCTATGCTGTTGTATTCTTTCTACTTGCATATAATCGAAGTCTTGAACTACCCCGATAGCAAGGTTGTATAATAATAGTTAAAACTAGTTATATAGGATGGTTTGGTACGAGGTAGTTGCTACTTGGTAGTCAGAAGTGGGATAGGACTTTGCTGGTTTGATCCTCTTGTCCAAAAATAGCCCATGTCAATCCAAATTCGTATACAGGCCCAACCAAGGAACTGGGCCGTATAGGCCTAGCACATAAGAAGATCAAGGCGCTAAAACGCAAGATTAATTCGCCAGGTGTACCGTGTACATGCATGACTAGCACATCATGCCATCCCAAAATTTGGCAGTAATCATGGGAAGTTTCCCGTTTGTTTGTGTTGAATGAATAAAGACGATCTTGCCAGCACACGAACACCTCATACGAAATACGCCATTCTATTCTCTGCACTGTAGCCTTTAATCTCAAGACGTACGGGTGCACTTACGTATACGTATGGTGCTTGAGCTTCTAGTTTTTTTTCTAAGAAGAAAGGCAACATGATGTCAAAAGGTAGAAAAAAAAAACTAATTTGATCCTTAAATTTTCGCTCCATCTCTTTTCATTCTTGGTGCCCAAACTTCAAAATGAGGTAAACCAGGTATAGAAATTAATTAAAAGTGGACTAAGATGGCCGCTTAACCGTTTAACATGGTGGTCCTCGAAATTGTTCGCTCCCACTTAGTCATGGACAGATTTAGTTTACTTTGTCATCCACATGGGTAACAAATAAGAGAGAGAAGGGATTGACATTATAAGCCATGTCAGCAAAAGAATGGCACGTCAGCGAAAAAAAACACTACAATCATCGTTTTGACCAATCAAAAACTAATTTAGTCTGATTTTTGTAGTTCAAGGGCCAAGTTAAACTGAGTTTAGAACGAAGAGAGAAAAATAGGGTAAGGACAAAAGCTTATGGTCCAAATACTTACTCTCTCCGGTGTCAAAAAAAACTAGTCGTTTTAGCCTTTTATTCAAAGTGCCAAAAAACTTATGTTTTACCCTTTCATCTATAGTAGTAATTAGATGAGACCTTTGAGAAGTCAAAAAGAGAGGCATGTAGGTGCATCTATTGGTCCATGGGAAAAATTTTCATAAATTCATTGCTACCAATTAATAAATCAACTAGCCTTTTATAGGGGTCTTGGTATTCTAAATTGTGCCTAAAACGACTAGTTTTTTTACACCGGAGGGAGTAGTTTTTTCCGATGCCAGATTGGAGATCAAGGACCGTGTGTTAGCATAATTTTAAAGTTTGGGGCTTGTTCTGGTGGGCTATTTTATTTGATTTATTTGCCTATATGTTAACTTTGATATTCTTTTGAGATAAAATCAAGAGTTGGATGCACTTGACTTGTATTTTAGAACTCTTAGAAAAGTCTTCGACATAGGAAAAAGGACGGATTGAAGAAAAGGGTGGGAGCCCACCCCGACGGGATCGCCTCCTTTCTCCGCCGCCCCTAACGGTGCTCCGCGCACCTCCGCCGCCCCCGCCACCTCCTTCCTCCGCTCCGGCTGGCGGCGCCCTCTCCGCCGGCCGCTCCGCCGCCCCAGCCTCTCGCCTCCACACCGTCGCCGCCCACCCTAACCTAAGGAGGTGAGGTGTGGTCCCCCCTTCACTACTGTCCGAGCGCCTTCACCTCCTTCCTCCTCCCTCTTCCCTCCTCCTTCCTCCTCCCTTCTTCCTCCTCTGCACAGCGCGCGCGGGGAAGGGGAAGCTGGGCGTGGGGTGCCACGTGGCGCGTAGGGACCATCCCGTCCCCAGGAATTTCTCAAAAATAAATAAATTATTTTTAAACAAATAAAGATAAGTAAATAGGCAAATACTCCCACCGTTTTTCTACATAGGGCGAATTTTTATTTGACACACATATTAACAAAGTTTCAAAATTACAAAAAAGTGAAGAGAAAATAACCATTCTATCTTTGCTATAAATATCCCGAGTCTAAAATAGGTTAGGACGAAAGTTTTGGACCAAATAGCTAGTATTTTGTCGGATGCCAGATTGGCAGCTGCGTGGGTATCGGCTTGGCTGACAAGGAAGCCGCGACCGTTTTGGCAAGAGCCCGTCTGGCTCTGGCTGGCAAGTGGCACTGGCAGCCACCCACTCACCCGTCGTCGCTGCGGTCAAACGTACCGCAAGAGCCACACCGGCGACGACGCCGCGGGGCTTTCCCTTCCCGGCCGTCGCGCCCAAACGGCGCGGCTCCCCAAAGCGAGCTCGCGGCCACCCGCGGTGGGCCCCCACTTTTCCCACCCGCCGGATGCGCGCCGGCGCGGCTTCCCGAGGCGGATCCGACGGCCCGCCCTCCTCCGCCCCGCGCCTACTTATACCACCACCCGCCGTCGCCGCCGACCCCGACCACTCAAGCCTCCTCCTCTTCGTCGTCTCCACTTGGCGATCTCTGCGACTCTGTCTCTGTCTCGAGCTTTTGATGGAGGAGGAGGAGGGCGGCGGCGCCGGAGCCGGCGGGCGGAAGAGGAAGAGGGACGGCGAGGACGGCGGCGGCGAGGTGGTGGGGGTGGACGGCGACGCCGGCGAGGAGGGGGAGTACGGGGGCATCGCGGAGGAGTCGGTGGAGGAGGTGATGCGGTGGCTGGAGGAGGCGATCGCCGCGCCGGCGGCGGAGGGCGCGCCGGGGTTCGTCACCATCAATGGCAACGAGGAGAGCTGCGGCCCGTCCTTCTCCGCCGCGGCGTCCACCGTGATGGCCTCCGTCGACACCCGCGCCGGCGCGCCGCCGCCGCCGCCCGTCCCCTGGCCGTGGCCCCCCGCTGCGGCGGCGGTGGAGGAGGAGGCGGTCGGCGCGGCGGAGCTGGAGCTGGAGCTGGAGCTGATCGACGACGGCGAGTGGCTGGCGGAGCTGCTCGCGTCTGCCCCCGCGCTGGAGCAGCAGTAGAGCGGTAGCCTAGGAGGCTAGGACGACGCAGTACGTACGCCTTGTCGCCTTCTGCCTTTTTTTGGACGCTTGCCGCTTTCCGCGCCGTCCTTTCGCAGCGTATGTTTGTGTTTGGCCTCGGCAAATTAAGCTTCAGAAATCAGAGACGATCTGATCGCCTCTCACTGATCCATCGCAATTTGATCCGATCCCGTGTTTGGCTACCTGCTCAAGCCTTGCCGGATTCAGCATACGAAGCACTGCAAAGGAAAAGGCAATGGAATCGATGGGAGCTGAAAAGAGAGTAGACTAGTGTGCATTGATCAGAGGAGAGAGGAAGGACAGTGACGAGACCAACGCGCGGCGACGATCGTGCCGTGCCGTGCGATGAGAGCCGTGCCCGGCTCGTTTCGTCGTGGTCGCGTCGCGTCGCGTCCATCCGGCCGCGTCGTCGACGTGCATATGTCTACGTACGTACGTACCCTAGGCGATGTGCATGCACCAGCTAGTGCCATATACGTACGCGCGTTGTGATCGATCAATACGATCGACGTCGATGGCTAGGTAGATAGCCCGTGCATGATGAGTAGTTCTGACTTGTGTGGCTTGTGCGTAGTCACACTGCCCGTGAAGAGAACTAGCTTAGTACGGCTGTTCGCTTAGCTAGGGCGAAAATTTGCGGAAGCGGGGGCTGTCGAACGGGCAACGCACAACGCCAGTCGTCGGATGATGATCCGACGGATGAGATTAGATCTATTTTTTTTTTGTTATTTTGTGTAACAGCAGGTAAACATAGCAAATATAAAATAAAAATATTAATATTATCTAATATGTGTAAGATTTTGACATGTATATTTTCATATTTTTATGATTAATATTTGTTTAAGAAAAGTGTTCTAAAATATAAAGTGTACAAAAAATTTTAGAAAAATTATGGAATATATATATGTCAAACCTGTTTCGTATTAGATAATATTCATACTTTTATTTTATTTTTTTAATATTTATACACAGCTACATAAAAATAACAAAGTTTTTCACTGGATCTAATCTCAGCTGTCAGATCATAATCCGATGGCTTTCGCTGGGCGTTGGACGCCGTTGGACAGCCCCGCTTCCAAAATTTGCTGCTTGGCAGAAATATTTGGTCGCAGAGCACTGCAATTTGGTGGCTAGCTGAAGCTCTTGGGCATTGTCTTCTCACAGCGTATACCATTGCAATTGCGTGGCCGTCTGCTCATATTTTTTCAGCAGATATAATAATAATATACTATGCTGAAAAAATCTTTCTTGTTCTTAGACCATCTCCAACCATTTCTTTTTTTCATTCCCTTCCCTTCCCATTCTCTTCTAATTTTTTATGAAGAGGATGCACGACAAAAAAAATCTTCAAAACAGACCATTAAGAGGATCTGTGTCGTGTCATCTGAAATAAACTAAAATATCTTCACGAGATGAGAATGACGGTAAAAATACCATTGAAGATAGTTATATTCTCTCTCTCGTCTCCAGCCCAAGATGCCTCGAGCTTATCTATCTTCATCCCAAGCTCCAGGAATTTGCCAACGATGCCTCGAGCTCTAGCTTCCCCCATTCCAATTCAAGCTTGAGGACAGACGATGGTAAGTAAGCTAGAAATTATCACCTCTCTAAAATTGTACCTTTGTCCTAAGTTCTAGCGGCAGGCGGCTCAAGCCCGAGCTAGTTCTTTCAGCACGCAACAAGAAGGGAGATAGGAAACGAGGTGGAGCATCGAACTTTTCGGCGTCTAATATACTATCATATTAATTAAAATGTGATAGGATAAAATGGTCATAACGTTACATTAATATATATATATATGGTGTGTATGTGTAAGAGAAAGGAGTGCACAAAAACTAAAGCTAGCGAATTGCAATGCCCTGCTAAATTTCCCTGTTTGCAATGGGGCGTTGAAAATCTACTACATATCTTTGACACGGTATAAAAAAACTAAACCGTGATGTTTTTTCACTCAGGGCACCTACCGGTCAGTCCTATTAATTATCATCTTCCGGATGATATGATATAGAGTGAGAGATTTTCATAAATGACACCCGGATCCCAGTTGTTCTTAACCCTATAGGCATTCCCCCTGTTTGCCCCGATCCTCCATATTGGATAGCAGAATGGCATCCCAACAAATCAATGTCGCCCGGATCAACTATATATTAAAGGATTAATTCTATACTCTGAATCAATAAATTGGTCATTCAACACCTCCACTTTCAATACCAGCTAGATAACTTTCCTTATGGCTCTACCAGGTGCGTAATATAGCTCTACCAACGTAAGAGCATAGCCAGCCATCAGGATCTCTATATTTCGTTCTCTATATCCCTTCTCTAAATCACTATTCGTTACCTATATTTTCATCATCTCTAGCAGAGTCTCTATCCTCGAAAAGATATAGAGATTCTTTAAAAAATCTCTAAATATAGAAACTCTGGAGAGAGTCTATAAATTTAGATACTGAGATAGAGACTCTGTTATAACGTTACAGAGACTAAGGTTGTCTAGGGGATCGTTTAGGGTCCCTGCGAGCCATGCTCTAAGTGTGTGCGACCAGAACTAGCTGCATGGTGTCATGGGCCATGCATGTGCTATATACTACCTTCAGTCATAAAAAACAAGTCGCCGTTAACTTTTGTACACGCTTTTGGCCATTCGTCTTATTCAAAAAATTATTGCAAACATATGTAAATATAAATCATGTTTAAAGTACCTTTTAATAATAAAACAAATCACAACAAAATAAATGATAACTCGCGTAGTTTTTTGAATAAGACAAATGGTCAAAGGAGTGTCGAAAAGTCAACAGCGATTTGTTTTCATGACCGGAGGGAGTATCATTTAGTTTCTGCAAAAAAAGAAGAAGAAGAAGAAGAAGAGAGAACTGACCTGATCATCAGCTGATCATATGTTTGGTTGACGTATATGCATGGGTCCCAATTAACCTGGCTAGCTACGCACTGGGCCTGCTGCGCAGGAGTCGTCGCGCTGAGCCGCTGAACTTTGTTTGGCCCGCTACATTGTTAAAGAGTCGAAAAAGAGAGCTATGATCAATACATCGTAATAACTGTTATGGTGAAGAAAAGAGAGCTGGGCTGGCCGGCGGTAGGCAGCGGCAGCGGCAGCTGCATCTACACTCCACAGTACGTAGCAATATATAGCAGCAAGCCAGTGAAGTTAAATCGGCTCTGGCAATAACAGAAACAGGAGAGGTGGCGCCGCTACAGGAATGAACAGGACACACACTCGATCAACCAGCAGAGTGCAGAGCTCCACTGAATGCAGACTGCGACGTGGGCAAAGGCGAACACATTGCGCATGCAAGTAGGGTGGAAACAAGCAGAGTTCGAGCGAGCCTCGGCTACCAAGCCGAGCTGGCCAAAGTGTCCGAGCTAGAAACCTGGCTCGGCTCGGCTCGGCTCGTTGCTAGCTCGCGAGCCGGACTATATATTATAAAATAAGTAGAAGAACAAGTATAAAAAAGATATCTTAGATACCACTAACATATTGGGTGGAAGAGATTATGACTATAATTATTTTATACAAGTATACAACCATACATGTTGTTAAATTGCTAAAAAAGCATAAGATGTCACATATTATACATATAATATAGGAGATATTTGTATATTGGGGTCATATATGAGCTGGCCCGAACAGGCAAGGGTTTTGCTCGGCTCGGTTTAGTCAACGAGTTGAAAACTAGACTCAGCTTGTGCTCGTTTGTAAACAAGCCGAGCTAGAACCGAGCCGAGTCCAAGCAACTCGCGAGCTTCGAGCTCAAGTTTCGGCCCTAATATGCATGCATGCTGCATACAGGTTCCAAATTTCAAGTTAGGTTGGGCCCTGGATTATGTCAGCGATTAAAGCGCGAGACTGTTCCACAAGCATAGCGAATTAGCGATTGCCATTTCAGCTGTTTCTCCAAACCAAAAGTTGTGAACAAAAAATGTCTTCTGAAAGATGTCAACAAATGCATGCGGGGTGTATTTGTGTGAACGATATAAAAATTATGCAAAGTGTTAACAGATAGAAAACAATACAGAATGAATGGCCCCTGCCCTGCATGGCTACATGCATGCATGCAACTGCTAGCTCCGCCCGGCCACTTGTCGAGTGTGTCACCATTGCTCTTCTGCAGATGCTTGGCAACTGAGACATCTTCATACTGAACGTATGAACAGTGCCCCGCCCGGCTGACGATCCATGCAGTATCATATTCGCAAGATCGTCGGCAGCAGTGAAGCCAAACACAAAGCTCACACCAGTTAACCCAAAGACTACAAACCCGGCCCTTCAAAATGAGAGGCAGGGGGATTCCGTTTTTCGGTGGGCGGTGGCTACAATAAAGAGCTAGGGTGGTTTCAAGGCAATTTCAGTATCTTCCTAGATCTGGCCGTTATTCTCGTCAACGGTGGCCTTCGGGCTATCGACAGAAGCAAAAGATATCAGATTGAAGGCTTATGTTTTTGTTAGATATGGAGTCGGATCAACAAAGAAAGTCACTCCAGTAATGACCTACATTCGAGCTGTGTGTCTCGAAGGTTTTGCATCGGTGAGTTTTTGGTGGTGGCACTGCCACGACCTCATGCTCCATGATAGAAGCGGCAATCTTCGTGACACCAACAACTCCACCTAGCTTGACGTTCTTGCTTGATTTAGTAGAGTTGTAACTAATAGGTAAGGAAGTCTTCCAATGGTGCAGAGGAGATAGTAGATGAAAGGGAAGAGTTTTGGGTCGGTTCTGAGCATATTCAAGTGATGTCGGGTTCTTTGACTACGACAATGGTCTGCGGCGGGCTGGCGGCATCTTCGTGGCCTCTTATTGGTTTGGATTGGGATTTCTTTGTTATTTTGTTATTTCGATAGATATCTTGATGTAGGAGGACGCTTGACATGTCAATAAAATCTTCGTCCTTTTTTAAAAAAAATTGAGGGGGAGTTCCAACACGAAGAAAGTACCTCTATAGAGATTTCGCTTCTGCTCGGCTGCAGTCGTCTGCCCTCGCCGCACGGCCGACCGACAGCTGGGCCCGCTGGAGGCGCCGGCGTCGCAGCCACTCCCAATAGATTTTTTTTTAAAAAAAAAATGAACGGCTTCGACATAGAAACATACTCCACCTGTCTGCACACGACCACCCAGGCCCACCCGTCAGTCACGCCGCACACGACTGCGTCTGAGTAAAGTAAAAAACAAACAAACGACGAAAGGAAGTTGCACAGTTGGGCAACTTTTGATTTCGCCAGAACGGCAGCATGGGCTTTCCATTCCGGGTCATTTGGTATCAAGTCAATTTTTCTCCGCCTTAATTGGGCCGACCTATACGGGCATCAGGCTCTCGGGCTTCGTCGGCCTATCAGCCCGATCGCACAGGCCCAACTAATCGTTCGCTTTCATCTCTTCCTCTCTTTTGACGCAACGAGCATGTCTGGCTAATATCTCAACGCTCTCTCCAGCTCATGGAAGAGGGAGAAAATTTCCAGCATCTGCATCAGTAGCAATTTCACCGTACGTGAAGTGCAAGAGCGACAGAAGAAAGCTAGCTGCATTCATCTATAGAGATTTCGCTTCTGCTCGGTGGTAGTCACCTGCCCTCGCCGCACGACCAGCCAACAGCTGGGCCCACGGAAGGCGCCAGCGTGGACAGGCGACTGCCCCGCAGCCACTCCTTAGAGATTTTGTTTTTAAAAAAATGAACGGCTTCAACATAGACACATACTCCACCTCTCTGCACACGGCCACCCAAGCCCACCCGCCGGTCACGCTGCACACGACTGCATCTGAGTAAAATAAAAAACAAACAAACGACGAAAGGAAGGGCGTGTTTGGTTCACCGCCCACGCTCGCCCACGCAGCCATCAGCGCGCCGTCGGATTTGGCCGCCGTTTGGTGCGATGCCCGCGGCCGCTCGCCCTCGCCAAATCGCCGGCGCGCCGAAGGAATTGCATGCGCGCAAGAGCGTTGGCGCGGGCAAGCAAATCGCTCGCCAACGCAAGCGTCGGTGGGCGAGCCGTGGCTGAGGATGCACCGAGGGTTGGCACGGCGAGCGCCGGCTGCCAACCAAACACGCCCGAAGTTACACAGTTTGGCAACTTCTGATTTCGCCTGAACGGCAGCATGGGCTTTCCATTCCGGCTCATTTGGTATCAAGTCAGTTTTTCTCCGCCTTAATTGGGCCGACCTATGCGGGCATCAGGCTCTCGGGCTTCGTCAGCCCATCAGCCTGAGGCCCAACTAATCGTTCGCTTTCATCTCTTCCTCTCTTTTGGCGCAACGAGCATTTCTGGCTAATTTCTCAACGCTCTCTCCAGCTCATGGAAGAGAGAAAAATTTCCAGCATCTGCATCAGGAGCAATTTCAACGTACGTGAAGTGCTAGCTGCATTCACGCATCTCTTCATTGACCTTTCGTTTGTGCTGAACCATTCTAGAATGCTGTGATTGCTGCTGTTCATCAAAGCTAGGACTTGAAATGAAAGGCCAATCATGCACCATATTGTTCTGTGTGTGATCATGCTTCATGCCTGACCAAAAAGAAAAGCCATGGTAATCAAAAGAAGGTATCGAGCCCACAAGATCCATCCATGCATGCGAGCATATTTTTGGTATTTTTTAGAGCAGTTGCAATGTAAGGTTTCTAAACATCATTTCTAAAGGTGTTATGTCACTTAGAAACTAAGAAGAAACGGTGGCTCCACTACATTATATCTTAACATTGTTTCCATGATTGATACCTTTTCCTTTCTCCAAAGCCACCTTCCCTCAGCGTATTAATTTTAGAGCTTTGGGATGAGCATAGAAATGGTTCATTCAGGAAGAAACCATCGCCTTCTCTCTTCTTATTAATTTTGCTGCACGTCAGCTTTTTATCCTATATGGCATACGAAGAAATGCTGATAGAAACCCCATTGTAAGTGCCCTTAAAAAAAAATCTTTTTCAAATCATTGAAGTTTTTAAGCTATACAGTTTCTTAAGAATATTGAAGTCACGGTCCGGTCGTGCTGCCCGAGCATCGAGGTGGCATGGCGATGACTTCCAAATGGCACAACTCCAATGTATTTGTCGAGATGGAAGGCAGAGAGATCGATCGGGAGGTAGAGAGATCAAGAGAGGAAAGTGGGAGAAAGGAAGGGAGAGGAGAAGAAATGGCTGACATGTACTATGTGCGCCTACGTGAAAATAGATATTATTTTAAAAAATGAAAAATGCCACATGTGTTGTCCACTTGGCAAAAGAAAACACATGAGCCTTAGGGGCAAAAACGCCCTGAAGAACACATGGGAACCGAAGTGCGGAACATCTAGTTTTCCATACTGAGGAGTTTAGAGTACTGATAAAATCTATATTCCAAGACTTGCCACCTTGCCCCCACAATTATGGACACATTCAATTCCACATGTGGAAGCCATATGGCGTGTGACATGCAAATTGAGTGTAAAAATATAAAAATACTTCGTTAGTTTTTAAAAAATGGCATTTCATAGCTGTTCTGAGTTAAAATTTTAAAACTTATATATAGAAATTTTTTAGACTATTTTGGATTTTGAACATGCATATCATACATATAGGTTCATCTTAAAAAACATTATCATATTATCATAATTTTTAGATGTTATAATTAAACTATAATAGTAATCAGTTGTTAAAGTTGCGTTTCAAAACCTATACCAACATTCAAAACATCAAGTTTTCAAAAATTAGAGGGAGTATTACAACAATTTTAGCATGGAAGAACACATCAATAGCCAGCTGCTCAACATGTACGAGTGCCACAAAGGTGCAAAGGGAAAAAAGATAAAATGGCATTGAGTGCATCTCTCAAAAATCTTTCTCAAAGTGCTTTATGTTGTTTGTAACTGTCCCCTCTCTCTTCTCACCCTGCTAAAGGAGAGAGCATAGAAACTTCCTAGCCAAGCCCCCTCGCTTCCTCGGTTCAGGAACAATGTCTGTTAATTACTCTATCCTTCGCTCCATTTCACTATTCTTTCCTCTAAATTATAATCATAATTCATGTTACGCTCTAAAAGATTTATTTTCTTTCACAACTACTCTATATATCCAAAGTTACAGTGTTTTAAAATGTCTGCCACGGATGCCTTACCCACTCATCTCTCATGCTACCTAGCTAGCAGCTAACAGCTACTGCCATGCCTTACCCACTCATCTCTCAGCTGCTGCCATGACATCTACTGCCGTTCAGTCGGTCGATGAATACGATCGATCCAAACCCATCGTCTTTTGACGAGCGTGATGCCGACGGCCGGGGGTGCGTGACAGAATTGCAAGGCAAGGCAAAGCAACGATCATTGCGGGCCGTTTGTTTCTTTGCGGGGGCAAAAGGAAAAGCTGCCCCCCGCTGCTTGCCGGAGGCAACAAAAGCGACGTGCAGCGCAGTGCATGCCCTCGCTCCACATCACATGCCTGCCTGCATCTGCGTCTGCGTCTGCGTCTGCGTGCATGCGCTGCGTTTGCAGCATTGCATTTGCACATCGCTTGCCATGGCCATGGCTGCAGCTGCATGCCCGGCCGAGCCCCACGGCCAGGGGTCCCGTCTCTCCCTCTCGCACCTCTTCTTTTCCAAAGGAACCAGCACGATGGTATGTGCATTTACCTTGATAGATTTATTAAGGTATGGTTATATAAAATATAATCTATTGGATTCAGTAAAAAATATACACCGGTATTGAAAGTAAAACTAAGCATGTTTCAGGTCTACGCGATTATAGTTGACACTCATTGTATATTGATGGCGTGGATTTTTGTCGAGCATTTTAATTAGAGTATGATAGGCTTTTCGCACATGATTTATTTATCTTCTATGGTTTGTTTTCTAGAGCTTTGACACACCTTGAGTACAAAAAATGAACTCAAAAATCCAAAACATATATTATAGATCGCTCGGCCGGCTCAAAATTCAGAATGCCGGCACCATGCATGCATAAAAAACCGTCTCCCTTTCCTCCCCTGACAAACCCAGTCTGATCCTGGCCGAGCAAACGGTGTTTTGAACTTGCTTTGCTTGATTCTTCCATTCATTGTCATCGCCAATCTTGCCATGATCTTGCACGTGTTTAAAAGAGAGGAGGGGAATGAGATTAGAGGAGATAATTAAGGCGAGAGGGGGTGTGCTTGGTGGAACTTGGCGGGCACATGCAGTAGAAAGGAAGAATGCTGACGCTTTTGCGCTTTACAGCGCCGAGCAACAGGAGTCAGGAGCAGAGGACGCACCGATCGCTGTCCCCTTTTACTAATCTGCAAAACTACCTTTGATTACTTTTTATTACTGTATGTTTCTGTGTTTTCTTTACTAAAGCTATCTCGCCCAATCATTAGCTGCCATTCATTTTATTACTGTTTTCTGAAGGGTGTTAGTAGTATTGCTTCAAACTGAGAGAATGAAAAATGCTATAGAGATGTGCCAAATTATTGGAGGTGGTGTGGTCATATCGACGACGTTTTTTTTTACCGATTATGGTTGGAGATCAATGAAGGTTTTGTTTTGTTTGAGTTTACCTTTGAATCCTATAATCGGGCTTTACTTCATTTATAGCCGGTTATATATCATCCGAAGAAACATTGGATTATGTTTAAGAAGGTTGTGTGCGCCTCATGACTGGCTAGATCGAGACAGAAATGTTATCCCATCGTCTAAAAAGTCGATCTTCTTGTTTGCACGAGAATACATATGGATATGTACCAAGTTGACACTAAGGTTAACAAAGAGATTTATATAATCTTAATTCTCACTAGAGAAAATGGCACGAGTACATCCGGTACGAATTAAATAATTTGATATGTGGTTTAAGACCATTAGTTCAATGTGGTTCACGTGGCATACAAATAATTAATGAGGCAACGATAGTATACTGTTACTAAAGTAATTAATGATGTATTTTAAATTGGCACGTATACTAAGAAAACTATGAATTTAAGCGAAAGTTTAGAAAAAATAATTATTCTACCTATGTTATAAATGTTTTGGAAGTTTATTTATTCAGCTCGGTCACTTTAAACATGCTGTAAATTTTATAAATGTTTTCGTGGCGAGCAGGTTTTTAGCAAGGTCGACGACGACATCGGCGGTGGCCGGCTGCGCCGAGCCGAGGTCGCTAGGGCAGTGATGCGTGAACAAGCCGAGGTACGGTGTGCTATGGCAGCGGGCCGATGCATGGTGTGAGCCAAGGCGATGTCGCATGCACAAGCCGGAGCGTACGAGTCCGTAGAAAGTGCGGACCTTAAGTTAGAATTAGATGAAAATGAGGGGTTTTCTGACAAAATTGAGAGAGGGGGAATAGGGATGGCAATGGGTACGGGTTCGGGTAAATACCCGCGAATATTTACCCAACGAGCACGGATACGGTGAAGAATTATACCCATGGATACGGATATGGGTAAATTTGTACCCACATATATTTTTTTCGCAGATATGGTTTTGGCATATCCATATACGTTACCCGTTACCCATTGTTGAATTAATGATAAAATGGTGCTGGAATGTTGTTAGAATGGTGTTGAAATCATGCTAAGATATCATGCTATTGTTGCTGTTATTTTGCTCCAATTATGCTGGAATTTACCGTGCTGTTTTCTTTGTTGTTTTTGCTTAAAATATTGTACACTGTTGAAGGTTGCAATAGCCAGCGGGTAGGTAGCGGATACCCGACGGATATGGATATGGGTGTGGGTATGTACCCGCGAGCAGATATGGGTATGGATATGGTCTGATTTTTTATCGCGGATACGAGTCAGCGATACATCTATCCGTGTCCGACCTGCCCGATTGCCATCCCTAGGGGGAGAGGGTGAGCCGCACATAGAACAATCGGACGGTGCCCAACCCATATGAAAGTTCTGCCGTATGCGACCAATCATTTTTTGAAACAATCATTAAGCCAGCTTATTGGTTTATAATAAGTTAAGGACCCCAATTGATTCTAGCTAGGAATATAACGTGGAGGCAAGTCGATGTCTACTCTTATCATATGCCCATCTCTCCAACAGTTAACCAGTGCAAATCATCAGTTGTGACAGCCTCTTGGCTGGTCATTAATTGCATATGTACATGCACCCAACACTCTGACGTACTGATATGCATGCCGCTTGCCATGCCCTACTGAAACCGACGCCCAGTTGTCCTATCTAACAACTTCGTCAGTTCATCGTAGCACAGATAGACTGACGCTAATTATATATGCACCTGTTCATCGATATATACATGTGTCTTTGGAGCCGCATGCATGGATGGATCAGCTGATTAATCAAATTAAGAAGAGTATTAAGTTAGGCGCACGTACGTAGAGGAGCAATGCATGTGAGACCAACTGGGTTCCCGCCGTATATGCAGGGTCCACACCAACTAACTCGACCGAGGGGTACACAAATCACAATACGTGATCGATGCTGAGCAGAACAACTGTACAAGTACAGGAGCTAGCCCAACTAACTGGTGGCCAGCCTCTTCTTCGATCCATAGATTAGTTTCTTGGCTCTTGCAGCGCCAGCAGCCACACACATAAGTGACATAACTACATAAGCCATCTGTATATAGCGACGCACATTTGGTTAAGGGGGAATGCATAAATCCTAGTAGATTCTACTGCTTTACATGCATCCATGCACGGTGCAGCCTCTAACAGGGGGACATACCTTGGCTAGCTCTAGGGAGGGGAGAGAGCGCTTAGAAGTTGGTTCTTACCATTGCAGGTTGTTTGGTGTGCGTCCTCTTAAACACAAATGAATCAGATGGTCTTCGAGGCTGAATCTGCGCATGTGGTTTTCATGTAATCGATCAAATAAAGGTGGGAGTAGCTACACGTGGGAGTAGATAAAATGCTTCCTATATAGTACACACAAAGTTAAAGTTTTAAAATTTTGATCTGCACGTACTTCAAACGATAAATATTTGTGTCCAGATCGGAGGAGTGATGTGCATGCATCTTCAAATTAGTAAATTTCTATGTTTACTTTGATCATTAAATTTGTTTTATTAAATGTTGTCAATTGCTGTAAAATAATATTATATCGAAAGGAAATAGTATTTCATCGAAAGTAGTTTAAAATATAACACTGTATATTTATTTTTATATATTAATGGTACATGTGATTGAACGAGTTGTTAATAAAAATTAATAAAGTTTGATTTTTACGAATCAAAATACGTCTTGTATTTTAAAACAAGGGGATTACTTCAGTATAATCGACACGTTGACGTGAATGCATGCATACCTCGCATACCTCGAAGATGAAAATCAGAGGGCCGTTGGCAATACTGGCTGTTTTGGAGGGCAAGTGACATAAGCCTTTTGATTCCTTGCCGGCTACAAATCGGATTTGGAATATTCAGTGGGTAGCACGTCCTTGTGCTGTACAGATTACAAAAGCCGGTCCTCCTTGCACGCTACCCCTCCTCATGACAAGATCAATGGCTTTAGCCTTTAATACATGGCGATTTACTGATTTTGATGGCCAGGACGGATCAATCAACCGAACGGAGTACCGGAGCAAGAAAAGAATTGGTTGCTTATATACTTGTTGCGTATACCTGGACCGGTCTATTCTAGTGCTAGCTGAAGAACAACAAAACAATTTGTTGGTGAGTGGGTGTGTGTGGGGGTCCAATCTAGCTAACATATATAGAGCCATTAATTAACAAGTTTCTGAATTAAATTGTTCATGTGAAATAAAAAGCTCATGATAATGTATTTGTGTTTCTCGCGTGTGAGCCACACTTGTTTAGATGCTCCGTTCGTACGAAAAAAATGTTTTGGATATCAATACGGTTTTTGAAATGCAATTTTGATGGTTTATTACCACTATAACTTATTTATAAAATCCACAATAAAAATAATATCATGGAAGCGTTTCTTAAGACGAATTTGTATGTATGACTTTCACGTACCCAATATATATATAAATAGTTTAAAAGATTTTTATAGATGAAATTTTAAAATTGTCATAAAAAATAGTCTAAAATGTAACTTTTTATGATATGGATGAAGTATATTGACAAACACAACTACCCAAAGGACCAGTCAAGCTAGGAGAGTGCTTTTTAGCTACGTTATGGGAGTGATATATTAGATTGAGTCATTCAATTAGAATGATTATAATACCACGGTATGCGGATACCATTTAAATAAAGTATGTTTAAGTGATCCAGACAGTTATGATGAATGTCTCGATCCCGGCTTCACCGAGATACATTCACAATCGATTGCTAGTTTCAGAGATCAATATTAGCAACTCATGAACGACAATTGTCGAACATCATCACACAGTCACAGTTAACTAAAAAATTAACATAATATGCAAAAATAATTGTTGCATAACCACTTATTACAATAGTTTGATGAAGACGACATAATATAGTTCAGAGTGCGGAAATCCAAATAATGCAGTGGAAATAAAGTATGACGATGCTCTAATCCAACCCTTGAACGACGGTTAGTCTTGGTCGAAATCCGGCACAGAATCCGCCTGATCCTGCGGATAAACCGGACTCAATTCTTCTCATTAATACAAATATATCCGTGGTTTGTATAGTGAGTACACGGCTACCCAGCAAGAATCCTTATAATGAATGCACGGATAAAAACAAGAATAGGGTGGCTATTTTGTATAAACACCTATTTTAATAAGATTATTTAAAGTGTTGTAAAATAATTTGTAGAGCAATTAATAATGATAAGATTCTCAAAGTAAACACACAGAGCTCAGCTCCCAAAGCCCCTCTGCAGAACTACACAAGCCTCGGATAACTCAAACCAAACCATCAAATTAATTATTAGCACATGAGACTACCATGCATGTGCGACCTTTCTCCTCTCCCATGACCGTGGGAACGGCTATCATGATAGTTTTAAACTCACAAAGTGTACCACACTTTACTCATAATCCTAGTGGTACTTTTATGTCTTAGCTCTTCCTTAGAAGACTAGGCCAATTAATGATAAAAGGCGATTCATTAGTTTCTTCTGTTAACACCGATACCCCCTCTAAGGTTTCGACACTACAGGTCCCCCTCTTGAGCTAACGGACCACAGCCTGATCTTTTCAAAGTATCATGTGCTAACAGTTTTCCCTAACTACTAAGTCAAGTCTAGCACATGTTGGTCGACATGTTAGAACTAGCACTTATGGTTGCGCTTGTATGGTTTGGCCGGATAAGCACACGTCAAGGGTCCTTAGACCAAGGTGACTACCTCCACCACAATCCTCATTCTACAAAACCACTCGACTTGCCAGCTTTAGTCAACACATGCCACGTAGGTTTTAGTTGATTAGGTTATTAAAGTAACTTAGCACCTCCAATTATACTAAGTCATAAGGACAACTAAATGATGAATAACCTAAAAAACTACTAACCCACGAGCACTAGCAACTATGCATAAGGATAGGCTAGGAAATGCTAAGACAGCAATAAATAGGCTAAATTAATAAAAACAATAACGGGTGAGTATTGCAAAATAGGGGAGCAAGATGCAATCCTGCCTTGGTAGTACTCCAGGTCTTGGGATCCTCCTCGAAATTGCCCTCGGAAAACCCCCGAATAGTGCACACATGTGTGATCTACACGTAGATCCAAATGCATAAGAACAGAAAATAGTCCACATAACATATAGCTTAATAAAAATATATAAAATTATAGGCTATTTATGAGATTTAATGGATCTAGAAGCTTCCAATTTGGAGTTCGGATGCTCCCTAAACAATTTTTGAAAGATTTGAATAAATCAGAAAACACATAAATAAATAAACCGTTAAACCGAAGAAAACCCGGCGAACCGAACGGCTCGGCGAGCAGCCAACGCACATCGGCGGGGCGACACGTGGCGCATGCGGATAGGCGGAGAGACGCCGGCGACGGCGGCGAGCAATGCGGTTTCACCATGTGGCGGGTGTTGATAGGTGGCGGCACGCGTGAGCGGGATAGGTGAGGTGCGTGGCGAGCGGGGTTGGCCAGCGGCGACATCCAGTACCATGCCAACATGTGGCGGGGTGCGGCCGACATGAGCGCTGGCGCTGACTCGTGTGGGGCAGGACACGTGGCGGCTTTGGACTGGGCGGCGGGAAAAGCAGGGCGGCGTGCGGTGGACGAGGCGGCCGGCGGCGCAGTAGAACTCCGGCGAGCGATTACTTATGCAAATTTCCACCAAAACCGATGATCCATATATCCATCTTGACCGTCTCGACGAGCTCTGCACAAAAAGTGCCATCTACTATCGGGTTTTGGCAAGCCAAAGAGAGGGATACCTCGAAAACTCCTCGGCGACTAGGGTTTGCGATTTGGGGTTTCTCGAGTTGTGGACATGAGGGGGTCTATGGGGTATTTATACTAGCAAGGATGACCTAGGTCAGGCCTTACGGTGAGGGAATTAGAATTGGGCTCAAATTCTACTCCGGGCAGAATTAGGACTCTCTGAAATTAGGAAAATACCCAAATTCGTGAATTTTGGCCTGGGCTTCTATCTTAGCATGAGATTAGGCTTTTAGAAACTCTCTTACAAAGTTGGGTCTGGGTCTCACATGTTTGCTCATCATTTCATAGGTTTGACGAGCTCCCGGCAGAACGGCAACACTTCATGGAATCATGAACTGGTTTTGGGCTTTGGGCTTGAAATTTGGAGGGTGGCTATAATGGTTTCTAAAAGTTACTAGAATTTGCATCAAAGTTTTCCTAGGGTTTTGGCTTTAACCTAATTTAAAATAATTTAAATCAGGGTTTTGTATAACAATTTCCTTTATTTATTTTTAAGGTTTTGAAAATACAAGTGACATACAATAAAATAGAAGATGTCAGAATGAACAACCACGTTGAATTTGAAAAAATGAAAAAGAGAGATGCTAAAAAACTATATACCATTTTTCACCTTCGCGCGGTATAACGTCGCACCCTCTTTTCTTCTTCCCTGTGTGTGGTGTCCTTTTTCTTCCTCGCGTAGGACCTACCATCCGTAACCTCACCGGCAAAATTCCCCTCCACTTGGTTTAATTGACTTCATCGTGCCCCCTTCCGAAGCTTAGAGTGAGGCTGGAGAAGTGGCAACGGCGCCGCCGAAGCCAAGGGAATAGTCAAAGGCGGTGAAGTAGCACGGTTAATCAGATTGGGGCACACGACCAAAGTTAGAGTGGATGGAACCAGTACAATGGTGGGATGATAGTGGGTGGAGCGGCAAGGCGACGATGGTGCCGTCCACCAGGTGGTGGTGGCGGCAGCGGCGGTGGGAAAGACATGTGGAGCAAGTCGAAGAAGTATGAGAGGGATCAATCCGAGCCGACGAAAAAAAGAGAACGTAGAAAAAGACTTTATTGTGCCTGCATAGGATATCACCAAGTGGATGCAGGATTGCAGGGCAACTTGGCAAGCAAAGGTGGCGATCCGGCCGGTAACTTTGAGCTTTGCATTCCACGCAATCTGCGCATATATGCGCCCACACTGTCCCCGTACATTTGCCGTCCGATGCCAAAGTGGTACGTAGTACTGTAGTAGGTCAAGCGACCACGACACATTCAACAACAACACGTACGCACACTACGTTCTTTTTGGCTGTAGTGTGTCGCAAGCTTTCTGTGTACGCGCGCGCTGCAGCTGATGTTACATGCATGACGCGTCATGCATGCATTCCCTGCAAATTAAGCAAAATTAACATGAGAGTGGCTTCAATTGCTCGTTGATACTCCAACATATTCGTTTGTGGCCGTGGCTCTGACGTCAGTGAAGCATATTGCAGCTGATTGCTTGGTTCTTTCCAGCTTAATCCAGATGTAAATTAAATATGAAAAAATTGTGGACAGGTTGTTAAAATAACTTAGCACCTCCAATAATACCAAGTCATAAGAACAATTAAATGATTAATAACCTAAACAACTACTAACCCACGAGCACTAGCAGCTATGCACAAGGATAGACTAGGAAATATTAAGACATAAATAAATAGGCTAAATTCACAGGGTGGGTGACTCAGTGTGAATATAAAAACTTCTAACACTTCCATCATTTCATGCATGAGAAAAGTAAATAAAAACAATAACGGATGAGTTTTGCAAAATTGAAGAGCAAGATGCAATCTGTCTTGCCTTGATAGTACTTCGGGTTTTGGGATCCTCTTCCAAATTGCTCCTGAAAAACCCTTGAACAGTGCATACAGGTGCGATCTACAAGTAGATGCAAATGCATAAGAACAAAAAATATTCCATAGAACATATAGCTCAATAAAATATATAAAATTCTAAGCTATTTATGAGATTTAATGAATATGGAATCATCCAATTTAGAATTCAGATGCTCCCTAAACAATTTCTGAAATATTTAAATAAATCAGAAATCCCAGAAATAAATAAACCGGTTAAACCGAAGAAAAACTGGCGAACCGAACGGCCCGGCGAGCGGGCTGCACAACGCATAGCGGCGAGGTGACACATGGCGCACGCGGATAGGCGGAGCGACACGGGCGACGGCGGCGAGAGGGCACTGATAGGCGGCGGCGCGGGCGCGGGCGGGAAAGGTGAGGCGCGAGGCGGGCATGGTGCGGCCATGCTGAGGCGCGTGCGGGGCGGGACGTGTGGCGGCTTCATACTAGGCGACGAGAAAAGCTGGGCGGCGCACGGTGAACGAGGCTGTCGGCGGCGAGGCGGCGAAGTAGAACTCCGACGAGCGATTTCTTGCGCAAATCTCCACCAAAAACCGATGATCTATATATCCATCTTAACCGTCTCAACGAACTCTAAACGATGGTGCCATCTTCTCTCGGATTTGGGCAGGGCACAGAGAGGGATACCTCAAAAACTCCTCGGCGGCTAAGGTTTTGGCGGCTAGGGTTTGTGATCTGGGGTTTCTCGAGTTATGAACTTGAGAGGGGGTCTTGGGGGTATTTATATTGTCATGGACGACCTAGGTCAGTCCTTAAGGTGAGGGAATTAGAATTGGGCTCAAATTCTACTACGAGTACGATTAGGACTCTTTCAAATTAGGAAAATATCCAAATCCATGAATTTTGGCCTGGTTTTCTATCTTAATTAGCATGAGTTTAGGCTTTTAGAAAAACTCTCCTACAAGGTTGGGATTGGGTCTCCCATGCACGTTTGCTTATCACTTCATAGGTTTGACGAGCTCATGGCAGAACGGCAACACTTTATAAAATCATGGGCTAGCCTTATACTTTGGGCTTTAAATTTGGAGGGTGGATGCAGGTTTGGAGGGCAACTTGGCAAGCAAAGGTGGCGATCCATCCGGCCGGTAACTTTGAGCTTTGCATTCCACGCAATCTGCGCATATATGCGCCCACACTGTCCCCGTACATTTGCCGTCCGATGCCAAAGTGGTACGTAGTACTGTAGTAGGTCAAGCGACCACGACACATTCAACAACAACACGTACGCACACTACGTTCTTTTTGGCTGTAGTGTGTCGCAAGCTTTCTGTGTACGCGCGCGCTGCAGCTGATGTTACATGCATGACGCGTCATGCATGCATTCCCTGCAAATTAAGCAAAATTAACATGAGAGTGGCTTCAATTGCTCGTTGATACTCCAACATATTCGTTTGTGGCCGTGGCTCTGACGTCAGTGAAGCATATTGCAGCTGATTGCTTGGTTCTTTCCAGCTTAATCCAGATGTAAATTAAATATGAAAAAATTGTGGACCTCAATAAGGGGTGTGGAGAGCCCAAAAAATATGAGAAGAACAACTAAAATCCTTACAAAGATTGATGTTTGGCTTATAGAAGTGACAAATTTCCAGTTGTGGTTTTGTTTTTATTATAATTTAAGATAAAGAATCATGCATAAATATTTAAAATCAGTTTCGAAATTCAAAGGAAAAAAGGGTGGAGAGATTTAATCCACAATTTATTTGCTTAAATTGTATAATTATCTTTTTTAATGCTTTAATTTTTTGAGATCTTTTCTCAAAACCTTGCAGTTTGCAATTGCAATTGGAAAATTATCAAATCTTGTTTGGATTGTGAGCTTTCGCTTTTCAAAAACAGCCGTCCAAACCGGTCAAACTTCAATTATAGATGCGTGACATAATGCAGCTACCAAATGTTCTCTAGAACCGTGCCTTTTGCTTACTGCTGAACTGATCGAGCTACATGCAGCGGGATATGCCGATAACTACCAGCATATGCATGGTTGCTTCAGGAATTAATCGAGACCACATCAAGTGAAAGATAAGCTTGTAAAATTTGGATTGCTTATTGTCTACATCAAGCTGCATGTTTTCTTAATATGTAAATTAGTAGCTACCAGTACAAGACAGTCTAGATCCCACGGGCGCAATCTGTTTTCGTTTTGATTGTTAATTTTGTATCCTTTTTTTTTTTTTGGAATGGCTCAAACCGACCATGGTATCTACAGCTGTCTGTTCGATCACGAGCGCGGTATCCGTATGACAACTAGCGATATGTACACGCGGGCACGCGGCGGCGCGTGGGCTACGGCGTGCATCTGAGAAATTTTTAAAAATATCTAGACATTTGTATGGTCCGCTGCATCAAATCATAGTTTTTTCAAACGGAGCACCTAAATAGAACACCTAATTTGTTTTTTTATAGAATTATCTTGGAAATCAATATTTGAAGATATGATAACAGGACATTATGTGAGAATATAGTTAGTTACACTAATTCATGTATTAACATACTTCTCAATTAATCTAATCTGGGTATAATACATATTTTATGAATACCTAGTTTTTTTTAAGTTTCAGTACATAGATCAAACTAGTCAGAAACCTAGCATGCATGTGCCTTCCTGAAGAACTAAGGCCTTGTATTTTTTTAGCGTATCATTGCGTTGGCGTAATACTGTAGTAAATTTGATAGCCCTTGAAAAGAGGTCTAAAGATTATAAAATATAATTAAAAATAGTTTTAGAATCTTTGGAGGGACTACTAAAAGCCATGAAAAAATCGTTGCAAATTATCACAACGTATAGGCTATATAAAAATAACAAAATTTGCTACAGTAATATGCAACGGTACCATAAGTTGAAAAGAACGGGGCCTAAAAACCTAACTACTCTAGAAAAGCCCTAGCATTCAAGCCTTCTTCTCTGCACCTACGTGCCTCTTTGTTCGTTATCGATCATCCGCACAATAACTGAAATAAAATACAAACCAAGCTACCTAATCCCCGGTTTTTTTGCATCAGCATATCTGACAGCTGAATCAAAAGAATCTGTAGAACCGAAGAACTGAAAAAGTTAACTACTTTGGCATTTAAATTCAGTTAAGATGCGGTTTGTAAAGGTACTTAGGCTTCAAATGAACCTAAATGGATTCCTTACAAAAAAAATTCCATTCTCACTTAGGAACGCTAAAAAAAACCCATTGCACAATACTTCCAAATTATGTTATTGCTCTGTCACAATAATGCTCTGTATATTAGTCCAAGTAACACGGCCGGTTTAAACCATTCATGGGCATGAAGTATCTCTTTCAGTTCAAATTTTAATGAATGTATATTGTAATTATTATAGTGAAATGTATGATTTTAGTACTTGAAGTATCTTTTTAATTATTCCAAGAAGAGTTATGCGCGTGATAGATCAAAATAATATAATTCTCAGTAGGAAAAAAGTTAACCGTTGTGAAACTAATTTACGTAAACTGAAATCGCTAGAAATAATACTTATTTACGGCATTGAGCTAAGAAAAGACTGAAATTACAGATGAGAAGGCTGAACTTGCCGGTCGATTTTGTTCAAATATTGCTAAAACACATATTTCATTGCTTCATTTTTTACATTGCCCAATGAATCCACCATCTTGCTATCATATTCATAAAAGATACATTCTACAAAGGATGATTTCTTCGCAATTAAGCGAATATGCGCGAACGTAGAGATTTGGAAGTAAACAGGAACATCAGATTTTGTACCAATAAGTTAAACCCAATTAAGTTTAGAGGAGTCAAACAAATAACTAAACGATATTCTTAAAATGTATTTTTTGGTTAGGTTTTGTGTCGAATGTATGTAAAAGTAGGTTACATGGACTCAGATGTGTTTTAATAGCCAGGGTTGGTTTAGAGTTACAGTTCGACTCTACCTAATTGTCCACTATATAAATAGAGGTAGCCCTGTGTAACCGAGAGAACGACTTCATAATAGTAGCATAGGTAAGAGGTCAGCGACCGACATGTGGTCGTGACCTTGCAGACGGTATGCTGTGGTATTATGGTTTGGGGAGGAGCGCCCATAGTCAGAGCCACGCAGAGGTAGGCGAAAGCCGAACTGCATTACCAAACATCATATCTCCTGTTGTCGTTCGTGATCTTGCATCGGCACAAATCCTAACAAGTGGTATCAGAGCTTGGTTGGCAAGGTTGTCCATACGGAAGATCTATAGGGGGACATGAGGTTTCAGCATACACGGGCGCCACGAAAAACGTCCTATTGGTGCAAGGTGGAGCATGGCGGCGATCAACGATTCGATCGGTAGTATCGGACATTTCGGGCAGGAGGCTTGAATCGTTCGATAGGCTTCCATTCGAAGGGATTGACTAGACGTGACGATCGGGCTGACAAAGTAGCTGGCGAGGTCGGCAGGCAACGGCAACGATCTCGGCGTTCGCGATCAGATTGACAAGCTCGGAAGGATGCCGGATAGATCGGAACGGCGGGAGCAGTGATGCGGCAATGGATGTTTTACGGGAGGCGCTGCATCATGACACTGAGGGCGAAGCTGTGTCGTGGATGTAGACAGCCAGGGTGCGGCATGTTTTATCGTGCATGGATGAGGTGGTGTGCGGTTGCGGGCTGGGAAGCCTGCTTGAGGGCAACCAGAGTTCGGGGTAAAAGGGTTTGTGTAAGACGCTGGAATGATTTCAAGATGTAGAAGACCATATTCTTCAAGGTGGAGTTTGTTAGGTTTTATGTTGAATATGTGTACAAATATATTACATAGACTGTGTTGTATTAGACAATGTTGTTTTAGAGTTAGAATCAGGCTCTAGCTAGATCTCTACTATATAAAGGAAGGCAGCCCTGGTGTAATCAAGACAACGACTTCATAATAGTAGCATAGGCAAGAGGATGTTAGTGGCCGACATGTGGTCGTGACCTGTGCCATCGGTATGCTGCGGTATTATGGTTTTGGGAGGAACGCCCATAGTCAAAGCCTCGCAGAGGTAGGTGAAAGCCGAACTGCGTTACCAAACATCGTGTCTGCTGGTGTCGTTCGTGATGTTGCATTGGTGCAAATCTTAACATTGTTATTTCTAAAAAAATGGATTTGAACTAAAACTAAGAACTTATTATATATCATTGCATGACATGTACAAATATAAATTGAGAGATTAGCTTCGCCAGGAATTAATGATTACACGAGAAAAAATTAGCCCAAGGCAATTGGCGGGTGGAGCTGTTTACGTGATTGACATTTCTACAATTTTTAGGAATTTGCTTTAAGAAGAATTTCCTCACCTGGAATACAATTAGCTGGAATTTTTAGATGGTGATCTCTAAAACAAACATGAAGTACTCCATCACATATTTGCGCTAACGCTGAAGAAACATAGAGCAGTAGGTGTTCCTAAAAAAAAGTAGGTGTTTCTGCAAAAACTACGTTCCCACGTTCATGTGGTTTAAAATTACGATGAAAAATGAATTTTAAAAAATGTTTGCATGGATAATTAATGGTTCCCACGTTCTTGTGGTTTACTCCTGTTAAATATGAGATTGCATACAAGTTAAAGAAAATAATTATTTTTGTTTTTTGGGCAATTAGTTCCAACAGATAGGTGGCTTGAGATTAGTTTAGCTACATTGCTATGCTTTGAAACTCAATACCAAACATGGAAGGATTTGTACTTCTTGAAGCACTATGCCCAACACGTACTCTCCCTCTCTCTCTGTATCACAATAATAACAATAGTTTTGCTAATTCTCAAATGCCTAGAATTTTCTTAACGATCAATCACTGTAAAGTCACACTCAATAACACTAAAATTGCATTGATTATCAATGTGAAATTTTAGTATAAATTGTTATTTATCAATTATCTATTTTATTCATTGATTTTCTATGTTTTATTACTGTGTAAATTTATTACATATGCATGATCACATACTTTTTGATTTTGTATGTTTGAAGTCATCATTTTTTTAATCAATCAAAAATTGTACATTGGTATTATTAAAACTGTACTTATTAATAATTTACAACTTTAGTATAGTTATAATGGAATCCTATCAAAATTGACTAACATTTATTTTTTTTAAATGATTGCGCGGTAGACGGTCTCTAACAATAATACGTCAAAACGAAATTGTAATTTCAATGTTGCGTGGATGTATGGGACGACAATTCACTAATCTTTGCCATCGAAGAAATGCTCCTGTAATATGATAGCTTTGTTCCATAAGAAAATATTATAACTTTGTTAGGCTTCGTAAAAGAGCTGCCTGTTGAAGTTTCAGGATTGCGTGGATGTACAAGCAGCAGTTTGGGATTTTTTAGGCTGTTTGGTTGCCTTCACAGTTGAACCAGGCTGTATGAGCCGAGCCAGGCTGGTTGGAGCCAGGCTGAGATGATGCAAATGGTTGTTGTTTGGTTAAGTGTATGAGATTGTATAGGCTGCGTAGAGATGTTGTTTGATTGACTGCACTAATGAGACAATGGCATGGAGAAATTCAAAAAAGGGATGAAACATATTAAAAATAAATTCTAGAAAATCAAAATAACAAAAAATCAATTACGAAAATAAAAAATTCAAAAGAAAGTCTCATAAATAAATAAATTCAAAAATAAAACTTTTAAAATTTTAAAATTTATATGGCAAGTGTGGTCTCGTTCTGTTCAAAAAATAGCAATAACCCATTTTTGAAATCGGTTCGGTAATGAAAAATACTAATCAAAAGATATAGCAAATAAATGAATTAAATGTGTCGCGTATGTGGTTGTTGCTGCATCCGCGGAGCTTGGCTCTAGGAAACGCCCAATTTGGTCGTATCTCCAAAGCCTGGTGATGTGCGCGGACGCAGGGTCCTGATCTTCTGGTGAGAGATGGTAAAGATAACTCGGTAAGTGTCACGAAGACCTAAACGATCCGGCTTCCAACCCCGCAAAAGAACTGGAAATCCCGGCGATCGCTAAACCACCACGACGATTGTTATCGACCGAACCAGAGGCACGATCGACCTGTCCACGAAGGACGGTTCCTGCAAGCAACCGAAGAACGAGCAAGAACACAAGATAGGCAATCTGAATTGCGAATATATATTAAGGATAATGGGGTTTAGAATTTTGGTCCTGTTGGTCTAGCCGACACAAGAAGAACAAGGCGAAATCTCACACAACCGTGACGAAATCAACTAAACAAAACCCAACTAAGACGTAGCACGGCGTGGGACTTATATAGGGCGGCGGCCAGAAGAGGGGCGTCCAAACAGATGCCCACACGTGCTCAACCCTAACTCTAGGGATACACGGGCTTTGGGCCCAAAAATACGGCGACGCAGCGCCGGAAAGTTTCTGTCCGTCAGATTGTTTTCGCGATTCCCGTTGACTCGGATGGAATTTGAGGGCGTGGTTGGATCCGTTGGAAAGCTTATCTCGATAGCTTTCCGTAGAGTCCTTATTTGCCTCATTTGGACATCGTATGTGATCTGGACGTCCGTTTGAAGGTGCGTTGGTCCTGGAAGTCCGAACCGGACTCGGCAGCG
>SPJY01019048.1:1180619-1216819 GCA_005191435.1 Raddia distichophylla
CGAGCGCATCCTGCGGTACTTGCAGGGCACTCTCGTCCTTGGCCTTCTTCTTCGGTGTTGCACGTCGGTTGATCTTATGGTCTACACCGATGCTGACTGGGCGGGTTGTCCTGACACCCGCAAGTCCACCTCCGGCTATGGCGTGTTCCTCGGCGACAACTTGGTCTCCTGGTCCTCCAAGCGGCAGCACACTGTCTCCCGCTCCAGCGCCGAGGCTGAGTACCGTGCTGTTGCCAACGGTGTCGCTGAGGCCTGCTGGCTTCGTCAGCTGCTAGAGGAGCTTCATACTCCTCTTCGCCAGGCTACTCTTGTCTACTGCGACAACGTCAGCGCGGTCTACCTCTCCACCAACCCAGTGCAGCATCAGCGGACTAAACATGTTGAGATCGACCTGCATTTTGTCCGTGAGCGCGTTGCTCTTGGTCAAGTGCGCGTTCTCCATGTCCCCACGACGTCTCAGTACGCTGACATCTTCACTAAGGGCCTTCCTACTACAGTCTTCACCGAGTTTCGGTCCAGTCTGAATGTCTGTGTGCCGACCGTTCTGACTGCGGGGGAGTGATGGTCCTTTTGTTTTGATGGTCCTTTTGTTTTGACCGCGGTGGAGTGTGTGTGTTTGCGTTGTATCAGTCTAAACTGCTTAGCGCCGTTCAGACTGCGGGGGAATGTTAGAGTATTGTGTTAGAGTATTGGGCCTTAGGGGTAAGGCCCATCTCCTGTACTATATATACTCTCCTAAGCAATACACAATCAATCTATTCCGCAATCTCTTCTATTCCAACAATTGGCATGAAGTATCTCTTTCAGTTCAAAATTTAATGAATGTATATTGTAATGATTTTAGTGAAACGTATGATTTTAGTACCTGAAGTATCTTTTTAATTAGTCCTAGAAGAGTTATGCGCGTGATAGATCAAAATATTTATAATTCTCAGCAGGAAAAAAGTTAACCGCTGTGATATATACTAATTTACGTAAGGTGAAATCGTTAGAAGTAATACTTATCTACAGCATTGAGCTAAGAAAAGACTGAAATTATAGATGAGAAGACTGAAACACATATTTCATTGCTACATTTTTTATATTGCCCAATGAATCACCATCCTGCTATCACATTCATAAAAGATACCCTCTACAAAGGATGGTTTCTTCACAGTTAACTGAATATGCGCGAACGTAGAGATTTAGAAGTAAACATGAACATCAGATTTTGTACCTGTAAGTTGAACCCAATTAAGTTTAGAGGAGGCAAACAACTAAATTATATTCTTAAAATGTATTTTCTTATTTTAAAAAAATGGATTTGAACTATAACTAGGAACTTATTATATATCATTGCATGACATGTACAAATATAAATTGAGAGATTAGCTTCGCCAGGAACTAATGATTACACGAGAAAAAATTAGCCCAAGGTAAGTGGCGGGTGGAGCTGTTTACGTGATTGACATTTCTACAATTTTCGGGAATTTGCTTTAAGAAGAATTTCCTCACCTGAAATACAATTTAGCTGGAATTTTTAGATGGTGATATCTAAAACAAACATGAAGTACTCCATCACACATTAAGTAGTTCTTTGCGCTAAACATAGAGCAGTAGGTGTTCCAAACAAAAAGTAGGTGTTTCTGCAAAAACTACGTTCCCACGTTCATGTGGTTTAAAATTACGACGAAAAAATGAATTTAAAAGGTGTTTACATGACTAATTAATGTTTCCCTCGTTCTTGTGGTTTACTCCTGTTAAATATGAGATTGCATACAATAGTTAAAAGGAAATAATTATTTTTGTTTTTGGGGGAATTAGTTCCAACAGATAGGTGGCTTAAGAGTAGTTTAACTACATTGCTATGCTTTGAAACTCAATACCAAACATGGAAGGATTTGTACTTCTTGAAGCACTGTGCCCAACTCTCTCTCTTTCTCTGTGTCACAATAATAACAACAATTTTGCTAATTCTCAAATGACTGAAATTTTCTTAAGGAACAATCACTTTAAAGTGGCACTCTAATAACACTAAAATTGCACTGATTATCAATGTGCAATTTTAGTATAAATTGCTATTTATCAATTATCTATTTTATTCGTTGATTTTCTATGTTTTATTACTGTGTAAATTTATTAAATATGCGTGCTAACATACGTTTTGTTTTTGTATGTTTGAAGTCATCATTTTTGTTTTAACCAATCTAAAATTGTACATTGGTATTATTAAAATTGCACTTGTTAATAATTTACATCTTTAGTATAGTTATAATGGAATCCTATCAAAATTGACTAACATTTATTTTTTTTAAATGATTGCGCGGTAGACGGTCTCTAACAATAATACGTCAAAACGAAATTGTAATTTCAATGTTGCGTGGATGTATGGGACGACAATTCACTAATCTTTGCCATCGAAGAAATGCTCCTGTAATATGATAGCTTTGTTCCATAAGAAAATATTATAACTTTGTTAGGCTTCGTAAAAGAGCTGCCTGTTGAAGTTTCAGGATTGCGTGGATGTACAAACAGCAGTTTGGGATTCTTATCTTTCTAACCCAAGTTCAAAAAAAAAAACCACCTTAATTTCGAACAAAAAGTATTTATTTATCTAATGGGAGGAGCATCAAGTTGCAACTGATGAACAAACCTCGTCCTCTATGAACACTAGCTTTGAGTTTGACAGGAACCACCCGTGAACAGAGCCGCGCTAATGGGCAATGGCCGCCGGGAAACCAGGGAGGGAACTGATCTGTATCTGTATGTACGTAGCAGCAACCCTGCACCACAGGCCACACCTCCCCTGTGACTGCCGACTTGTTTTGGCGCGAACGTACGTGGACAAAGCCACCTCCCAGCTCCCACTCCCTAGGCTCCTGGGCTCCTGGCCCCTGCAGCTTGCAGGGTCGCCGCTTGCGAGCCGGTGGCCTCGTCTCCCTCGCCGATGATGCCGATCAGAGCCTCGCGTACGGTCGTTGAAATGCTCGTGCCAGAAGCCCAGAGCCAGAGTTGGGACGGCGTTGGGGATCGCATCCAGCGGCGATGGGGATAAACGCGGAATCCGATGGCCTGCTCTGCTCTGCTCATTTACGCCGTGGCCGTGGCAGGGAGAAAAGCAGAGGAGCGAACGGCGGGCGGGAGCGCGCTCCCGTGATCCACCGGCATCCGTGGCACGGGGGGAACGGGAAATCTTATCGTTATTTTCGGCCTATTATTGCGTTGGCCTGTATAGTAAATTTAAGAGCTCTTGAAATAAGGTTTAAAGATTATAAAATAATAATTTAAAAAAAGTTTTAGGATATTTAAAAGAACTACTAAAAGTCACGAAAAAATCGTTACAAATTATCACAACGTATATGCTATATAAAAATAACAAAATTGCAATCGTAATATGCAACGGTACGATACGTCAAAAAGAACAAAAACGGAAACCGGGAGGGATTTCAAGGGTGCGTACCCTGATCCGGGCGCAAATTAATTACCCAACCTCTAGTAAAAAGCGATGCGTTGGATAAAAAAATTACCTGGCCAGGCTGGGGCACAGCGCAGCACAAACAAAAGCCCCGCACCCGCAGGCCAAGAATCTACAGTGAGAGGGACAAGCGCCAAGCTTGCGTGCGGTCGCATTGTTGGGCATTATCCCTTAGATTAATTGCCCAAAGATTGCATCTTTCGTACCCTCCTTGGTTAAAGCCACCTAAGATTCCTCCTCCTCACCATCATGCGTGAGAGTGATTAGTTCTTTTTTTTGTTGATGAAAGTGAGGGTGATTAGTTAATTGAGCCTACGGGATGATTAGCCCGGAGGAGGAGAGGACGAAGCAAGGAATGTTTTGTTTACTGTTTCTTGAGCCTGGATCTGTTTCTTGCTCCTTGCTCAATCACCAAAGCTTCCTCTTTTATTTTCTTTTCTTTTTTGTCGTCTCCCAGATACAGTACTACGTACTAGTATACCTTTTCCCTCTTTGTAACTACTAGTACCAGTAGTTTAGTACTCTTATGTCTTGTGGCCTCTTGTGTCTTCCCCTCTTCGTCCCCCTCCCACTGCTCTTGAGTATTGCCTCATCTCCTCCTTCCATCCCCAGACGGGCCTGTGGGTTGCTCCTCATGGCGTGGTGCCAAAATGGCAGTCAGGCTCCGTCGTTTTCCTGCGCTTCTTGGGGCTGCGGGTGTGGGAGAGGAGAGGCGCTGCGCCTGAGCCGAGATAGGTGGTGATCTGTGTGGGGTGGGACTGGCGACTCCTGCTGCGTTTGTTCTAGCTATGAGCGTCTGAAACTAGGGCAAGATGCGGCCTCTTTCTGCCTGTGTGGTGGTTCTCCTTGCTTCCGTTCTTGGATCCAGAGGTGAGGGAAGTTCCGGGCATTGCCGACGTTTCAGTTATTTTGTGTGTGTTTTTTTTCTTCTCTTCAGGTTTGTTGGGTTTGTTTGGGAAGAACTGATGTCCTGTGGATGATAGTGCAATGTAGGGGATTGGTTGTTTATCCATGCTATTTTTTCTTTGCCGCAATCTATCATTGTTAGGAAGAGGGGGTGTGATTTACAAGGGAACCTTGTGGATTCAAGATTCTATTTTTATTTCTGCAATGCACATGCTGGTTTAGCTGATCTAATGCTTGGAGACAGCAGTTTACTGTTTCTACTTCGGAATTTGACCAAAATGTGGGAGCTGGGAAGGATGCTGTGAAGTTTGTTAGGATTAAATGTGCTAAGATATTCTTGGATTCTCATTAAGAGGGATCGTCCAATGTCGGTGGGTTGGCATTTCAGGCTTCCTGTCTTGCTAGGCTTCTACTAACTGCAAGCCATTTTAATTCTGTCACATGTGTTTGGTTCGCCATCCATCTGTTTGTTTATTTATAGGTGTTGCTTGGTATTTCTGAATATTTATTTTACCCTGGTTTAACATAATTTTGCTGGCCATTACGTGCATAATTATTGCTCTTGTTTTGCAATATTCTAATTCCATATGGTGAAAGAACACCGACAGTTTCCTCTAATAGTAACCTACAAATTGGTTGTTATTGAACTCTGAGCATAGTAATCGCAGAGCATGGTAAACGTAATACTTGTTGCTCTACTCACGAATTTGTGTGCCGTACTATTCTCTAGGTACCATTCTGGCTCCTTCTCCTGCTGTTACTAATTCACCTGCGGCTCAAGGACAAGCTTCTATTCCTCCTGAACCTGCTTTTGCTCTCGATCCCATAAATCTTCCAACAGGTAGCTCTGAATTTCATGTACAATGTGGCCTTACATCATGATGATCAGCATCAATGTGTACTTCCTTATTATGTCGCAGCACCCTCTGCTCCATCAGCAAGTTCTCCTCCCCAGAAGGGAGCTGTTAGCCCTGCTGTTCCTACGGAACCACAGAATGCACCGAGTACAGTAATTCCCCCTAAAGGTAGCTCATCTGCAGTAAGATATTGCATTCCAATCTTAATGGGTGCATTACTAACTGTATATTGTGTAGAATATAACGCTCCTCCTCCAGTTGAGTTTTCGCCTCCTGCTCTCCACGATGAGGCGCCTCCACCAGTAGCTCCTCCGCAAGATGCTGCTGGAAATCCGATACCAATACTTCCTGGAACACCTGCATTGTTGCCTTCTACTCAGGCTCCTAGTCCATCTGTTGCTGTGAAGCCAAATCTACCAATAGCACCTCCTCCTACGAACAATCAACCAAGTAGACCAATTGGGTCAGGTATATATTCTGACAGCATTGTTCAAAACCTTAGATTCCTGAATTCTTGATGTACAAAATGTTTATCTCAATTATGAAAAACATTTCAATTTCCTTGTTATTCAACACCTGCACTCCCTCTAGGTAATGATGTTCCTCCATATCCACCACCTAAAAGAAGTTTCCCTGCTATTCCTCCTTCCACTTCAGGTAAAATGCTCCCCAGAGAGTAGATAAAATTAGCCAAGTTGTATATATTTTTTTACCATTTCTGTTTCTTCTGCTGAAGATCCACGGGAACATGTGAAACCTCCTATTGCACCACCCATTGTTGCACAAGCACCACAACAGCATGCGCTGGCTCCAAGTAGTGGGCACAACAATGGTGAGTGAAAATATCTGATGTTATTGATCTGATCAATGTTTCTCCAAGTGTTTTCATTCTTGGATTCTAAAATTCATGTTTATATTTAGCAAACGTAGTGCCACCAGCAAATACTTCCCCTCCTGCAAGTCACAAGGGCCATCACATACCACGCTCACCTCCTCCAAAGGAATCTAGTGCCGCCACAGTTCACAGATCGCCGAGTAGAGGTAGTCTCAGTGAAAATATTTGGGCATCTGCAGTTTGCAAATGAAAATGTAACTTGACTGCTAAAATTCCTGATTTCAGGGTCTGCACCCGCAACAAGTCCTTTGCCCCAGAACACAAATACGCCTTCAATCCCAAAGAATGCTTCATCGGTTTCACATGGCCAACCCCCATCCAGTGGAATAGCTCCTAAACCAGCACCCACTAGTAGATCTCATGGTTGGGGATGGGTACCAAAGGGAGGAGAAAATCCATCATCTGCTCCTTCTTACCCACCATCACATGCTCAAGGTTTGATCAAAATGCTTGCGCTAACAGCCTAGGTAATGTCAGTTGTGGACAATAAGGTTTTAAAAGGCTCTACATTATAGGTCCTGAGATCACTCCAGCTCCAAGGCAAACTGGTGCTAAAAGGCAAAAGCATCATGCACCTCCACCAATGTTTCAAGGTAATGCAGGTTGTTTTCTGTTCAAACTTCAAAGTTCAAATACATTGATTTCATTTCATAGAACTGACAGATTACATTTATTTCTCCTGTCCAGGCCATCCAAAATTCCCAGGGCATTCTCTGTCTCCTTCACCAATGCCATCAAGGGGCCCCACTAATGCCAAAAGAAGTACTGTCAAGCTTCTTATTTTACCTTGATTGTTTATCTTGTTCCTCATGTCAGTACAGATTTTAAATCTGCTGGTATTATCAGGGCCTCATGTTTCTCCTTCTCTTCCACCATTCCCTCCCAAAGATGAGCCGAAAGCACCATCAACTCATCCTGTCTGGGCATTACCCCCACCGCCACCTAATTTAGGTACACTTCTTTATGTGTTAATCCTGTGCCCTTCCATTCAAATTTGCATGCAGGTTCCAGTTGTATCTGCATAATGTGTAATATTGATACTTACCCTTTAATTTACAGATTGCAACTCGTTAGCATGCCCAGAGCCTCTAACAGATCCACCTGCAGGAGCTCCATGTGCTTGTGTTCTACCAATTAAAGTTGGAATCCGTTTAAGTGTTGACCTTTACTCATTTTTCCCGTTGGTTTCTGATTTTGCTGAAGAAGTGGGATCTGGGGTAAACATGGCTCAGAGACAGGTTCGTGTTATGGGTGCAAATGTGGCTGGCAATCAACCCGAGAAAACAGTGGTTCTTGTTGATCTGGTACCAATGCAAGTGAAATTTGATAATGCTACTGCCTTTTCCGCATTTCAAAGCTTGTGGAGCAAAAAGATCTCTCTAAAATCATCAGCTTTTGGAGAGTACGACATTCTCTATGTTGTATATCCAGGTTTGTATCCTTGTTTGTGCTCTTGGCCACTTCTATTTGTTTATTTTGTGGTTGACCAGTGCTACCAGCTATTATTAATCCGTTGTACTATCGTCATTTGATTGGTTTCATAAACACCAGTGGACAATTCAGTGTGTTATCTTTGTTGACCTCATTATTAATCATTTTAATTTGCTGCGCCATGTGATTTGAAAATATGTTTATTTATGTATTTGTATATTGCAGGGCTTCCTCCCTCTCCACCTTCAGCACCAGAAGGTGTTGGTGATGATGCATTTAGCAACAGTAGAAATGCAAGGGCAATGAAGCCTCTTGGGGTTGATGTAAGAAGGCCCAAAAGAAAAGTGAATGGCAGCCTAATAGCTATCTCTGTCTTATCTACTGTTATAGCATTGATTATTTGCACTCTAGCAGCATGGCTGCTGATACTCAGATTCAGAGGTTCAGATGACATGGCTCAAAGATTTCCCTGTAGTGCACTTCCAAAATTTTCTAGATCATCCGGTATGTGCTTTCATCCTTCTTTTTCTTGGCCACATACATACAGTATCTAGCATCTATAGTCAAATCGCACCTCATAAATACATAATAGTTATATTCCCCCATGCTTTGTTCTGGTTACATAATAGTTATATTCCCCCATGCTTTGTTCTGGTCATGTACATACCGTAGCTAGCATTGAAAGCCCTGATTTTTTTCCTCCATCTTTTATCTTCTTTATTGAACTGGAAACCCTCACAGTTGAGAGGAATAAATTAGTCAAGAATGCAATCATGTTTATGGGTTTATTGCTAACTTATAATAGATCAAGCATGCACTGAGGAAATTAATTTTCTTATTTCAAATGCTATTGAACAGAGTTTGCAGTGCCCCTTCAGATAAAGCACTTACAGTTTCTACATCCTGTGATATTTTCTCATTATAGAAACGAGTGAGATGGCCCGCGCTTTTGCGCGGCTAGATTTGTCTCTAACTCATAATCTATCTCTAATATATTAGATCGGATTTAGAATTTATCTCTAATATATTATATCAACTTTAGTATTTAATCTGAATTTCTAATATTTTCTTTTAATCTAAGCCGCATAGATCTTTTATTTTTTCTTGATTTATGTGAGAATTTCTTTGATTAATCTAGACCGTTATAATTTAGTCTCACTGTTGATCGAACGGCTCAACAATCATATTATATCATCTTTAGTATTTAATTCGAATTTCTAATATTTTTCTTTTAATCTAATCCATTATAATTCGGCCCCACAAAAATCAGCAGCATAGATCTTTTATTTTTTTCTTGATTTATGTGAGAATTTCTTTGATCTAGGCCGTTATAATTTTGTCCCACCGTTGATCGAACGGCTGAAATATTCTGGGTGATGTGGACTAACGTGGTGGCTACGGTTTCCTCTACTTTAATAATATAATAATAGATAGATATTTGTGCATTTTTTTGCCAGCTCTACTTTCCCTCCTGAAACATCTCATGATTGCAGGGACAGGTCACATGCTGTTAGCAGGACGTTTTAGTTCACCGTCAGGTCCATCAGGTTCATTGGGCTCGAGCATCGTAACATACACAGGCCAGGCAAAGACATTCAAATTTGTTGAGATTGAGAAGGCCACAAATGGCTTTCATGATTCAACAGTGCTTGGAGAGGGTGGATTTGGATGTGTCTACCAGGGCACACTTGAAGATGGAACCAGAGTTGCAGTAAAGGTTCTGAAAAGATTTGATGGCCAAGGGGAAAGGGAGTTCTTGGCTGAAGTTGAGATGCTGGGACGCCTGCATCACCGAAATTTGGTCAAATTGATAGGCATATGCGTAGAAGAGAATGCACGGTGTCTGGTATATGAACTTATTCCGAATGGCAGTGTTGAGTCCCATTTGCACGGTAAGTAATTGCAGATTTAACTCCATCAACATGTTGAGTGTCAACAATTTCAAAGAAATGACTTCTGAGTTTGCTCATTGTAGGAGCGGACAGTGAGACAGCTCCACTTGATTGGAATGCCCGTATGAAGATAGCCCTGGGGGCAGCACGAGCACTTGCATATTTGCATGAAGATTCGAGCCCTTGTGTGATTCATCGTGATTTCAAGTCAAGCAACATACTGCTGGAGCATGATTTCACACCAAAAGTGTCTGACTTTGGACTAGCCAGGACTGCTAGGGGGGAGGGGAACCAGCACATCTCCACGCGAGTCATGGGAACATTTGGGTATGAATTATAACTTCCTCACTGTGTCTTCATAGAGTTTTAAACAAATCATGATCTCTTGTCTTTCCTCTCAGCTATGTTGCACCAGAGTATGCCATGACAGGGCATCTTCTTGTCAAAAGTGATGTATACAGTTATGGTGTTGTACTACTTGAGCTCCTCACTGGTAGAAAGCCTGTGGACATGTCTCGGCCTGCAGGGCAAGAAAACCTAGTCTCATGGGCTCGCCCACTTCTGACTAATGTGGTGAGCTTACGCCAGGCTGTTGATCCACTTCTTGGCCCTAATGTACCATTGGACAATGTGGCAAAAGCAGCTGCTATTGCATCAATGTGTGTACAGCCTGAGGTTGCACACCGACCAAGCATGGGTGAAGTAGTGCAGGCTTTGAAGCTTGTCTGCAGTGAGGGTGATGAGGGTCTTGGATCAGGAAGTTTTAGCCAGGAATTGGTGGCTCGTACCACAGCAGTTTATGATGTAACTGGCCTGGAGGCAGAGAGGGTGCTATTATCTGAGATGTTTGGCTCAACTCCTGTCTTTACTCCAGCTGCTGATTCAGATTCTTTCCGTAAGCAGTCCAGTTCAGGCCCTCTAATGACAGGCAAGAACAGGAAGTTCTGGCAGAGATTGCGAAGCTTGTCGAGAGGTAGTATGAGCGAGCATGGTGTCTCACCTGATTTTGAGACACGCTCACAGTGCAGCAATAGGTGAGGTCTTTTTGTTCAGCTTCCAATCTTCACAATACGAATATTCAGTCGATTGGAAATAAAGTTTTCCCCATGCCTAGTTTTTTGTACATTACACATGTGGAGGCAAACTATATAGTTTTGGACCATCACAATAGCAGAGCTGAGCATGAGTTGGGCTCCTGGAGGCTTTAATAAGATCTGTTCAGATCTGTTCTCTAAATTTGGATCGATTCATTGAGTACTGCTGTAGCCGTATCTTGATACGCCTTGGTTTGGATTTGTTCTGTTTCTCTTTTTCAGCAGGTCAGTTTGAGTTAATTTATTTCCTTTTTTGTTTGATTAGTTGTTGGTAGGATTTGTTGATGTATAGATTCAGACTACATTTGAATTTCAATTCCTTGTTTTCTGTTGTACACTAACATATTTGCTGCAATGAGGATGATAGCATCTTGGTTCTGACTAGTATCTGTTACATGTTTACTCTGCCACTAGTATGTGTTTAACATTTGCTGCATCTGAAACTCCGCAGTATATGATACTCTGCTAAAGTGACTAGCTTCTGTTCTTTCCTAATCAGTGGGACGTTGCTGTTGCGGTGTTGCTGTGCAACTTTTTCAGAATTGATGCCTTCTGAACTTAAGTCTGCAGCTCTGCATCCTGAAAGCTGTGAACATTCTCTGGCACATAACTTGAGAATATATCTCGAGAATTATTAGTAGCTCACCAGCCAACCACGGTTTTCCTCTTGGCAAAATCGGAATCGAGTTAACTCCGACGCCACTTTCTTTGTTACTTAAAAGCCTCGCTTCGTTTTTCAGTTGGGATCAAAAAGTTTCAGGTTGATGTTGCTAGTTTCCTAACCTGTTTCCTTCCAAGCACACGTTGTTTGCTTGTAAGGTTTCAAATTGCAATCACAGCATTATGATTGCTAAAGAGTGATTATTTTAGTCCATTAAACAGACTGCCACAGATGGCAAAACTTCAAGCTTTGGAGAATCAAATTCTTGATCTTCCTCCTAAAGAAAGCATCACAGGAACACAGATGAAGCAGGAAAAGAAGAATGACGGGAGACAGTGTGCGAGGGGAACTGGGGGGATGAAAAGTGTAAAGGAGCGAATAAATAGTGGTGCAGTTTAGGCGTAAACTGATGTGCAAACACAGTGATAAAGCAGAAAGAGACGGCCACTACATGCCCAGCCATTAGGCTCCAACATTGCACATTGATAAATGCTAATCGTACATACGTAGATTAATATTAGAAAGAGACTTGTAGTGGTACGTAGGAGCACTTGAGTAAGAAGAATGTAGTAGGTTTTCCAACTACCAACCCTCTGTCAGTGTCTCCATTGCAGCTAACCACAGGTAAGTTCACCTGCTTGTTCTATCCAAAAGAATTTTAAGGATAAATCTAAACTATTTATGATATGCCCTAAAATTGAGGGGCAAACCATCTCTTAGATTATTAAGGTTTTTTTTTTCCGTAATAACTTCGTATAGCATACATTATACGAAGTTATACGAGTCTGCAGTGAGGGTGATGAGGGTCTTGGATCAGGTTTCGGTGGGGGGTGCAGAGTTGTTTTCAGCGGTTGAACGTTGGTGGGCTGATCGGGCAGCACGAGCGTCCGATGGACACGCACAGAGTCGGACGTCCGTCCCCAAGTCGCGCTCATATTCTTTTACGGTTTCGCTAACCGTCTGTTGGCTTATAATTAAGATTAACTTCAGTTAAAATAAGTGCGATTTTAGTGTAAACAAAGCGCAAGTTTCCTACTATTTTGGTTGCGTCATCACCAATGTGTCCATCGGCCGGCGGAATGAGTTTTACTGCATGTGGAGTTGTCGTCGTGCCAATCGTGGCTGTGATTTTTGCTGCATGCGCCGCTATCGAGCGCCGACTGAAATGAAGTGCTTTCAGTTGACAGATAAGCAGTCGGTTCCATTTTTTTTAATCCGACTAGCATATTTATGGTTACCCAATAAATATATCTAGACCATGCAAGTTTTGATCTAGGCCTTGGTTCACGGTTGGGTTCGGTTTTGTTAGATCGGGCTAAAATTTGTTATTTTTATGTACTTTTTGGTGTAACTTTTTGTAATAGTTTTTTTTAGACTTTGTAGGATTTTACCCAAAGATTTAAAAAATTATTTTTAAATAATTTTTAAACCTTACTATATCTCTTTTTGAAAGTTTTTAATTTTTCAGTCAACCAAATAAAATTGAACCTAATCGTGAACAAAAAGGGCCATAATCATCCGCATTCTCTGTTTTTTTTTTCTCCAAACGATGAGATAGCATCCAAGTGAAGCCTCTAAGTGTCTCTATGCATTCAAAATAGCAATTGGATAGGGTTAAAATATAGGGAGAAAATATAGACAGAAGCAAGGTAATGATTGAAAAGTGGGTTAATAAAACAAGCAGGTCTTAACGTTAAGCAGCCCTTATACTTGATGAAGGGGGCATAAACTTTCATCCCTAATTGGTAAATAAAGTCATGACAACCTCCAAGAATTTGTATGCTTCGTAAATCTCATCTCTTCCATTTTATTTTTAATGTCTAATGTTGCAACTAGTAAACTCCCATGAAAACAACACACGTAGATCTATTAGAGCATCACTAATCCATGGCTGACTTAGTTCGACCTAGCCGCTATTTACACATCTTTTTCACTAATCATCCATATTTCACTCTTTTCTATTTTATTTGCTACTGTAATAGGATGACCTAAGTTATGTTCCAATTGCTCATGCTTTTATACTTAAGACATGCCTTTTAAAACACTATTCATCAAAGATTTTATTTTACAGGTCAAAAAATTTTAGAGCTAATGCACTAAGGAATCTTTTAGTGGTTATCACGTAATAAAGAGGGAAGAACTGTAGAGGATAGAGGGGTTTTTTTTTTAAAAAAAAGGGGTATGTGGTAATATTGTTACATAAGTATGAATATATCAACGCATACTGCAAAATACTATTCGTTTAATTTTTTAGGGATAAAGACCTGCTAGTTGTGTAAATACTATTCGTTTAATTTTTTAGGGATAAAGACCTGTTAGAGGAGCAAATCTTTTGAAGGAATTTTAAAGGATGGAAAATCTTTCAGAGAGGATACGGTCGAAAGGGAGCTGTTTGGGACGTGCCTTTTCAGATTATGATATCAGAAAACAATGCCTGTGAAACAATGACGAATGGCCCGCTTTGAAACGTCAATGCCTACGAACATTTTTCTACCACGGCCTTTACCAACTTCACAAGAATAATATGCAATTGATTTTTCTTTAGACCAATAATACAATTGATTTTGATCAGTCCATGTGAGCCGGCAGGCAGCTTGTCGTATGGACGCGCGCGGTGGATGGCCCCCAGTCTATAGGACGTATGGAGCATGCATATGATGCATGGGCTCAGCACCCTTTTCCCGCCTTTCTTTTTGGTCCCGTTGAGTTCTTTTGAGTTGACAACACACGCCCATCAGGCATCAGCCCATGTCAACACTGGACAGCACAGCAGAGCGATGTCTCGACAGTCTCTGCTAATTCAACCGCAGATTGGAGTTCTGCAGCATCTGGAGTTAAGGGCGTGCCCGGTGCTAGGTCTTTTTTATCCTTAAGTATCACGATGGCAGTAGGTAGATAATAAAATATAAGAGAGAAAAATATAACCAAAAAGGGTATTAATTGAAAAGTAGATGAATAGTGATGAGGTAGGGAAAATTTAGAGATGGGCAGATGGCATTGGGCATGCCCTAAGGGCAATGCCGCCTCCATGTATCCCTATCTCATCACTATTCGTTCACTTTTCTATCATTAACCTATCTCTCTCTACATTTCTCTCTTTTATAATGTATTACCTAGATACTGCTACAGTGAAAGATAGGGTGTTTTTAAGGTTGTATTAGGCATGCCTGGTCGGAACCTGATCTGGCTAGTAGCTCGTGTTGTAAATAAGTCTAACGAGTTTGCAGCTTTAACGTCTGTTTTGTTTGGACTTATTGTTTATAGCCTTTTAACATCTCTAAAGTCGAGCATTCCGGTTTTTAACTATGTTTATGTCAAAACAGCAAAATTTTTAGGTTTAAGTTAACCAAAAAATAATTAATAAACACTAACCGATCAACAATAAGCATCATGCAACATGAATATATTGTTGATATGGATGAATCACATACAATCAGATACCCCTCTAATACACTTGTAAATAGGGACAACAAAGAGCTGTCGTTAGGGCAGAAGGCAGTACGTACCGATCTCCCTCGAAAGCAAAACCAAGAAGAGACAAAGATGACATGTCATGATGATGTGTTAGCTGAAGCAAATCATAGCCGTGACGTACGTAGAGAAAGTACACAAAGTAGATCACCATGGACAAAGAGGAAGGCATACGCTTAGTAGTCGTGCGAAGCGCTTCCAGAAAACCTTATTTGTCATTTTCCCGTGTTGGATCTCAACGACGATGGGTTTTGGAGACCTACTGTCTCAGTGACTGATGCATGCGAAGACATCGATACAGACTAGGCTAGGTGATGGAGGGAAGGCAAAACTCTAATTTCCCAATTTGATTCTCTTGATGGTGGCTGAATGGTCTATATATATATATGTTGGAGGTTAAACGCGTCACAAAGAGAGCAAAAAAGGAAATAAATTACAAAAGAAAGTTACCCTTTGTGTAAGCACTAGGCTAGATTTTGACTATGTTTCACGCAGGTGTGATGCGTCCGCAGTGGCGGATCCAGGATTTCAAAACTAGGGGTGCACGACTTATATAAAAAAAATTTTGCGCACTTGGCAATAGACACATATAACATAAATCAACGTAGAAATATAGAGTTGGCACAAATAGTCAAATACATAGCGAGTTTCTAAGTTCCACAATAGTAACATAACATAACATGGAGAGGAGCCGGCGAGCCGCTACCCGCTAGCCTGCCGCCGCGTCTATATATGTCAAGATTATATGACTTTGATTTTGAATATTTTTAGTTGAGCTAAATATATCGTATAGAGTTGTGCTTAAAAAAATATAGGAGTATTAATTAAATACAACGAGCGAGGTGGCCCGCGCGTTTGCGCGGCTAGATTTGTTTTGGTATATAGTGTTTATCTCTAACTCATAATCTATCTCTAACATATCAGATCGGATTCAGAGTTTATCTCTAATATATTATATCAACTTTAGTATTTAATATGAATTTCGAATACTCTATTTTAATCTAAGGCACATAGATTTTTTTTTCTTTGATTAATCTATCCGTTATAATTTGGTCCCACAGTTGATTAAACGGATAAAATAACCATATTATATCATCTTTAGTATTTAATCCGAATTTCTAATATTCTTCTTTTAATCTAAGCTGCTATAATCCGGCCCCTCAAAATCAATGGCATGGATCTTGTATTTTTTTTTCTTGATTTATGTGAGAATTTCTTTGATTGATCTTAACCGTTATAATTTGGTCCCACCGTTGATCGAACGACTGAAATAATTTGGATGATGTGGACGAACGTGGTGGCTTCTTTTTTCTCTACTTTATATATATAATAGATAGATAGATATGACTTTTAATTCTAGTGGTGTAAACGTGCGCGTCACCATGTTAACTACGGATGATATTTGCAGATCCTTGCGATCAGTTTCACTCGAAAGAATTGGAAACACGCCGTGAAAAAAAAATTCCCTGTAAAAACCGAGCAAAGCAAAGTAGCTAGGGACAGCGAGAAAAGGTCCTATATATATTTTCACCAGCAGGGAGCACTCCAAAGTCCAAACCACGAGCCGGTCGGCTGCGTAAAATGGTCAAACTTTACGCAAGCCTAAACCAGCTCGATTCGACCAAGAAATTAAAAGGCAGAGGTGGCCACCCAGCGGTCAACCTCTCTTGTCCTCCCAACCTTCACACAGCCACAGCCACCGAGCAACAGTGCTGCAAAAATGGAACTTATACTCCTACAAAGTACTCCTACTAGGCAGGGCATCGTCCGAGACAGCAAGCGGCCACAAAAGTTTAGGCTTTATTCATTTCGGCTGAGCTGCCATGCATGCATGCCTGCCGAGAGAGAGAGAGGGTGTTTTGCTCTCTCTCTACGAGCATCAATGGTGCTAGCTATAAGAAAATGATATATATGACACTAAAAGATAACATATAGACAATATCTTCAATAGTGCTAGTTATAGTGTTGTCTCTAAAATTAATTGGAGTGCACATGTAATAGTGTGTGTCCACCTTGTAATCCGCTAGAGACTATCTCTTGGTTAAGAGCTAGTCTCTATCTCTCTCCTCTCTTTCTCTAATTCTCTCCTCCACATAAGCAAAAAACTAATATGGAGCCCTTATAGCCAACTGATGTAGCCCCCATTAGAGATGCTCTACCTCGAAATTTTTTGTTCCTCACTCTCTCTCTAACTTTGTTGAAACTGGACAATGGGCGGCATAGGATGCAGGTGAAGTATTTGGGAGCCTGGGTGATGCATGCATGGATAGATCAAGCATAGAGAGAGGTGCGAGTTTTTTTTTTTTTTTTTTGAGTTAAGGTGCAAGTTTATGCATGCGGCTGGCATATAGTGCCATAGTGGCATGTGGTAGTAGTAAAGATTCTAAAACTATTTTTTAATTATTTTTTTTATAATATTTAAACCTCTTCTTAAATACTCTCAAATTTTACTAAAACGTTACGCTACGCTAAGATAAGCTGAAATGTACATGGCCGAAGTATTTGGGAGCCTGGGTGATGCATGCATGCTTGCATGGATCAAGCACAGATCATGAGAGGTGCAACCGTGCAAGTATATGTATGCGGCTGGCATATGGTGGCATGTAGTAGAGCAGTACTCGTAAAATGGGAAATGACTGCGAGTAAAAAAAGCGTGTGCACGCACGTACGTGTTCGCCGGCGGCCGTGCCTGCCCCGTCGAGAGACGGGAGCGTTGACGACACGAAAACAAACAGCAAAGCACAAGGCCGGCCGGCGACCACGGCGAGGCTGCCTTTGCCTTCAAATATTCAACCTGCCTTTCCTCCCTCTCTCTCTCTCTCTCATGCGCACAGGGAGAGAGAGAGAGAGGGCACAGTTCACACGGACACGCTGGGAAAGTGACACGTGACGACGACGCGGTTTTGTCTGGTAGCTCTTGGACGCACGCCCCGACCTTGATGCTCGGAATATTTCACGGGGAAAGGAAGGCAGTTGCCTTGTTATTGCCTATACACAATTCCAAACTTACAAGCCCACCACAAGATATTCTCTCCTCTCTCTGACTCTCTCCCCCTCTCTGACTCGATCTCTACCCCCCTCTTCTTTCCAAGCACACTGATCGATCACAGAGCGTCACTCGTAGGATCATAGTCACATACTCACATGCCAACAGTAACCCATCCTAGCTGCAGCCTGCCCCGGCCACCGCGGCCCCAGCATAATTACCTGCACGCCATGAGCCCATGACAAGTCCCCTCTCTCTCTCTCTCTCTCTCTCTGTGATGTGCATGGCTGCAATTGCACTGCATGCAAATTGCTTCCTCTCTTCCTGCTCGACCGGAGCATGCATGCATTGCATTACAACAAGGAGTTTAAGCTAATTGGAGCACCTATAACTAGAAGCAAATTAAAGGGGGGGGGGGGGGGGGGGGCCATTATACGATAATGATGGGGGTTTTGAAAGCTCTACTAGGGTTCGCTCAAAGCTGCCATGGAATCATGAGGATTCCCCCGCACAAGACAAGGGGAAGGCGTACAAGCGTTTGGGATCGCCAAGGCATGGCCAAGAGGAAAGGGAACCTGCTGCTGATGGAGTTGCGCGTCTGCGTTGCAATGATGCTACTGTGGAGCTACACCACAGGGATCAGGAAGCAAAACGGCTTGTGACCTCGGTCTCTTCTCCAGCTGCTTGCTGCCCGCTTCTGGTTTCTGCCTCGGCTTCGGCTTCTTCGTGAGTGCGTGGTGGCCGGTGATCTACAAGTACTGAACTGGCCTTTCGGCAAAAGAGACAAATACACAACAACAAAAAACCTTTCTGCCCAAAGCTTACATGCATGCACGCTATGCATACTCTCATGATACAAGGTTTCACTGTTTTTTTTGTTTTTTTTTGGAGCAATTGCATGTACAGTATGCAATTGTTGGCTGTAGTACTAGGAGATTATCCATACAATTATATTATGCGCGGTGGTATAAAGAATTTAAGGTAATATAAACTGTTAGTTCACACGAAATGGATGGCTTTACTGTATTTTTTGAAAAAATAAATACAGTTATAACTTACAACACCATTTTGTTGAAATTTTGAGTTTTTATATTTTTTAAATTTTTTTTCCAAGAAATGGTGGTTTGCTTTCATATTTGCAAAATTAGATGTTGATCGCCCATATAATGGGCGGTAGATTCCTGCCGTCGTGCCATTTGGGAGGACGGCGAACTGATCGCCCATCCCATGATATGATCGTCCGATAAATTGGTGATAAGTGGTTGACTATAGTGTAGAAACGCAAACTGGTTACTTGAGTGATAGGTTTGATATGTGGATCCGGATTGATACCTATCACCCAATAATCATCGGGTGATAGGTCTTACATATAGGTCCTATCGCCCATCCAATGGATAAGTGGTCTTACATATGGGTCCAACGTTCTAGCGTCTTCTTTTTTCATGAGACATTAATTAGCCGGGTTGCATCCAATCGCTCTTTTATCATGTGATTGGCGATCGCCCGTCAGAACGATAGATACCTCATTGCCAACAACACAGGCGATTGACGCCTAATTTTGCAAAACCCGAAGTATGCCATCAATCATGCGAAAACAATTTAACAAGAATATAAAACCCCAAAATTTTTCCTTTTTTGTTACCATATATGGATAGGATATGTCATGGGATTAAATTTAACATGGATCTACACTTAACTGTGTAACCAAACCATTTTTTGGATGCAAGACTTCTGCATAAATTCTTTAAAAAAAAATCACAGCATACAACAATTTAATTATTCACGATGAAAATATATATAATCCCACGCTGCTAACAGAGGTTAATAATACATGATTTATATACTTACATAGTTCAGTCTATGGATATGGATATGTTATTGTCTTCTGCTCTCGCTCGGCAAAAGTTGTAAGCTAGCTAGCTATATAGCAGATTAGCAGTAAACTAGTAAAACGCCCATTCCTTGCACTTAGATCTAAAAAATGACATTGTTATCTTCGACGAAGCCATGATTCACATGAAGCTCAAGGAAGCAAAGATATTGGTACAAGAAATTCCCACATTAATTAGAGAGAAAAAGAAAGATCTACATAGCCGATTACATTGGGATTAAATTATAACGACTTAGATTTAAAGAAGAGGCCATATAACTATAATAAATAAGTAATAGAAATTTACAAATGGACTCCATATTAACTTCAATAAAAAAACACAAATTCATAATAAAAAAATCTATATTCACGCATATGCGTGGAACAGCATGCTCGTTCTCATAATTAACAGTAGCAACAATACCTAACCTAGCTATATATATGTTTCTTAAACGTCTAGCTAGCCTAGCAGAGCACAAAATTTTAATAACAGTATACATGCAGCTAGAGTACGAAAATCAGAAACTAATGGTCCCCGACCGGGATATATAGAAATTATCAACGAATTAATCTTCTAAAAAGTAACGATATCTAATATGTAGCAAGAAGCACCAACATATAGGATGTCTTAGGTATGTTCATGATCAATGTATTTACACTAATTTGCATTAAATAATTAGTTTATCTCTAATATAAATATAGGTAATTAAGTAACGAATGCAGGTGATATTTTACACTCCGTCCTTGAAATGGCATGAGGGTGAGAGGCGAGGACAACATGCAGACAAAGCAGCGGCCACATCACAGAAGCGGAGAAGAAAACAAGGTGGGTGGAGACATGAGGTAGCTACAGATCATCCATCAAAGCACGCAGCATGGAAATATGTGTATTTAATAGGCTATCTTATGCTCCATCAGTAAACATGTACAGTGATTATGACCAGCTCCATTAATTAGTATACAAACATGGCATGAGTGATCCCTTCATTAAAAGTTTGCATCTTTATCATGATGGTTGGTGCAATGATGTGTATCATGAGAGCAAGAGCTAGCATGTATGCATGGATATATAATCTAATCCTGCATGCCCCACATGCATGTCCTTAGGTCGATGCTAATCTATTTCTTATACAACGCGCTAGAATTGCTCTTGCATGTGTGCCACGCGTCCTTCGCCACGTGACTTCCTACGCTTGGTCCGCTTCAGGCCGCGCTTCCGCGCCGTTCGCCTGCGCGCGTTCGCTGCATCCGACGGCTCTGTGTCCTCAGCCCAACGCTCAATCGAGCCCCAAATCGTTCGCCCTTCTCGCTGCCCAAATCGTTCGCCCTTCTCGCTGGTTCGTCCTGCCGCCGTTGCTCTTTCGCTTCTTCGTCGCACTCCTCATCTCATCCCCAATCTCGCCGGCTGGTTTCGTCGCTTCCCGCCGTCATCCTGTCGCTCGACCAGCCAGGCTCCGCTTGCTCGTCCGCTGTGTTCCCTCATCTTCTTTCCTTCTTTTCTCTGCCCTTCCAGCGTCTCCTGCGTGTTTTCGTACTGCAGATTTCGGTCGTTGTCCCTTGTGCTCTTCCGTGCGCTGAAGATGGCTGGGGCTCATTCCTTCGCAGTTGGTGCTTTACCTGTTTGCGTCGACCAGACGCTTGCCGTGCTGGCTTCGCATTACGCATGCTTCTTGCTCATTGGTCTTTTCGTGTTTGTGCCCGTCGACTTTTCCAGCCGTGTGCCTGCGAAGTATGCCCACCTGCATCTCCGTTTGCTGCGGCTGCGTTTGGGCTTTAGATCAGCAGCAAAATTTTGTGGGGTATCCCAGGATTCTTCGGTTCAAGTGGTTGAATGAAATCTGAGGCTAATGTGTACAGAAGATGCTGCAGTGCCTTCTTGTTAGGATTCGTGCCCACTGCCTGACTACTCCGGCCATGGTTTGCGCGAACTTTCTTCGTCGTAAGATTTTCCCCTTTATTTCTTGTTTAGCTCTTAGGACATTTCATATTCAGCTGGCTTGAATTTCCTCGAGTTCCCTTGCATTCCACTCAGTGAGGCGCATTCTGAGGTTCCTGCTTTTACTGCGCATAGATCTTTAGGTGGCCATCGCTTTAGCTGTTGTTCCCCTTGTTCTTTGTTGTCCTTGCTGTTCATAACCGGCCCATCCACAGGCACATCCCACCTATCTATTTCCAAGCATATACCACTAAACTTAATTTATCCAGCTATTTATCTTATCACATAACCCTCAACGTTAATCATAGTACCTACGAAACATAAAAAAAACTTGCCTACGGCACGCCATGGGCGCGCATATCGTCCTAATATACTTACATAGTTCAGTCTATGGATATGTTAGGATTCTCTTCTGCTCTCGCTCGGCAAAAGTTGTAAGCTAGCTAGCTATAGCAGATTAGCAGTAAACTAGTAAAACGCCTATTCCTTGCACTTAGATCTAAAAAATGACATTGTTATCTTCGACGAAGCCATGATTCACATGGAGCTCAAGGAAGCAAAGATGTTGGTATAAGAAATTCCCACGTTAATTAGAGAGAAAAAGAAAAATCTACATCGCCGATTACATTGGGATTAAATTATAACGATTTGGATTAAGAAGAGGCCATATAACTATAATAAATAAGTAATAGAAATTTACAAATGGACTCCATATTAACTTCAATAAAAAAACACAAATTCATAATAAAAAAATCTATATTCACGCATATGCGTGGAACAGCATGCTCGTTCTCATAATTAACAGTAGCAACAATACCTAACCTAGCTATATATGTTTCTTAAACGTCTAGATAGCCTAGCAGAGCACAAAATTTTAATAACAGTATACATGCAGCTAGAGTACGAAAATCAGAAACTAATGGTCCCCGACCGGGATATATAGAAATTATCAACGAATTAATCTTCTAAAAAGTAACGATATCTAATACGTAGCAAGAAGCACCAACATATAGGATGTCTTAGGTATGTTCATGATCAATGTATTTACACTAATTTGCATTAAATAATTAGTTTATATCTAATATAAATATAGGTAATTAAGTAACGAATGCAGGTGATATTTTACACTGCAATTAATTTAGTATATAAGTATACTGATTATCATTACAGTTACATTTGCGTTGATTAGTTTATCTCTAATGTAGATAATGGTAAGTAAAACTAGTACAAGCGATCTTTCAATTACATGCAATTGCCAATATATTAAGCATAGTATAGTTTACTGCTGCAAGTACTATTCAGTATCATTTCCTTGTCAACAATTTATGCCCAAGTGAAATGTACTCTGCAAATGTGTTAAAACAGTTCCTTTTGGCACTAGATTTTTAGAAGCACAATAGCAGTGTTTTTTAACCGTTTCATCAAATTTCACTTCCAGAACACACATTTAAAAACACGCAGGATGTTTTGTTTGAAAACATATTTAAATGTCAATATGTCTGAAAAGTTGAAAACCCCTCTGTTTACCCTCAAGTAGGTACAGCCGACAACAGGCAGGCACACAAGCAGCCAGTAAACACTACTGGCTTAATTAGCAAAATTAGCATACATTGTAAAGTTTTCTCTACCCAGATAAGCTACTAATTGAACATTACGTTATATATATAACCAGGGCTATAAATTCTTCCAAAACTGGCTAGGGATTAATTTATTAATTATAAGTGATTACAGGAGGAGCAGTAGTAGTACACAGCTGTACATGAGCAGCTAGAAGTACTAAACTTTATTATTACAACAGGGAGATGAATTAACTATGATATATAGCATGAACAACAATTTGAATATATATATATATGGAACCTTGAAGCATATATATGAATTGAACTGCCCATACCCTCCAAAAAGAACATCAAATTAAGTGCCAAGAAGAAAAAAAAACCAACTTACCCAATGATTAATTAATCTGATATATATATGTGATCAAGGCATCATCAAGCATTGTCGGCAGTTCCATGCATGGTGCATCGAGTTGGATATGATTCAGTTCATCCATGGCGCAGGAGCGAGCTGGTTGCGACGAAGTTGATCACTAGCCTAGCCATGCCATGGCTTGCTGCTCTGGTGCCCTTGCTCGTACGCCGCCGACGTCGACGACATGCAGGGGTCGAAGCCGGCCATGCTGAGTATGTCGCCGTGGGAGAAGGCCCTCAACCCCAAGAAGTCCCTCGTGAGGCCGTCGTTGCCGCCTCCGGCGATCACCGCATTGCCACTTCTGCCGCCGCCGCCGCCATTGCCGGGGTCGAGCTCAGTCGTCCTGCCCCTCTCTTCCGCTCCGAAGTGAGACGCCTGGAATGTGAGCTCGACGTTGCCAGGTGCTGCACCTGCAGCTGCAGCTGCTGCATTGGTGGTTGTGATGGCGGCGGCGGCGCTGGCGCCGTGCGTGCTCGCCATGTGGCCTTGGCTCGACGGCCGGCTCAGCGTTGCGCCCATCTGCGCCGCCTTCTGCAGCAGCGCGGTGGCCGACATGTGCGCCGCCGCCGCCGCCGGAGAAGACGAGAATGACCCGAAGCTCAGGCCCGCCGGCTGCGCGCTGCTCTCCGGCGTAGAGCTCCCGATGAACTCCTGGGGCTCCAGCCTCGCCGGCACGAACATCGACGGGCAGCCGGCGCCGGACAGCTCCAGCTGCTGCGCCGCGAGCCAGGACGGCACCAACTGCTGCTGCTGCTGCTGTTCCCTCTTGAGGCACAGCTCCTGAATCAACCCGTGTCCGCCCAGCGGGGGCTGCGGCGAGTCCAGCACCGACGGCAGCTGCAACCCGCCACCGCCGCCGTGCGAGAAGATCATCCCCGGATGCTGCCCCACCGCCGCCGCCGCGGAGGTCACAGCCCTCGCGCTCTCCTCCGCCAGCGCGTCGCAGAACGCCCGGTGCGTGATGAAGCTGTCCCGCCTGCCGACTCAGCCATGATCACGCTGCGCTCATGCATGATCAACAACGGCGATCGCCGGCGCCGGAGAAGAAGAATAAGAATAAGAGAGACTTGGGACCTGGAGAAGAGGTTGCCGCAGTCGCAGCGATACTCGCGGGTGCCGCAGACCTTGGAGTGGGCCTTCCAGTCGGAGTGGACGGCGTAGCGCTTGGAGCACTTGTCGCACTTCCACTTCTTCTCGCCGTGCTTGCGGCTGAAGTGCTTCTTGATGCCGGTGAGGTCGCCGAGCGCGCGCGCCGGGTCGTGGTGCACGCAGCCGGACTCCGGGCACACGTACACCTTCTTCCTCACCACCTCCTTGGGGTTCCGCTGCTTCAGCTTCCACGGCAGGTTGTGCCCTCGCCGGTGCAGCTGCAGGTTCTGGTCTCGCTGGAACCCCTTCCCGCAGATCTCGCACACGTACCTGTTCGTCGCCATCAGCGTCCTCGGCGACAGCGCAATCACCTCCGCCTCAGGGTCTACCAGTAACCAGTTCATCGATCATCCAAGCTCAAGCTCAACGACGACGAACTGACGAACTGAACTGAATTCTTCTCTTTCGAATCAAGAAATCGACCAAGGAATCAATTCGGTACCTGGGTTCCCCGGGAGGTTGCGCTTCTTCTTGGGAGGCGGCGGCCCCGGGTGGGAGGAGACGCTGGCCTGGTCGCCGGACGCCGAGGTGAGGTTCGACATGTTCTCGTCGGCGGCGAGCTGCTGCTGCTGCTGCTGCTGCTGAGCCGGCACCAGATCCTTCAGCATCATCTCCGGCCGCCTCCTGGCTCCGCCACCGCCGCCGCGAGCTTCGGATGGATGGATTGATTGAGCTAGCCAGAATTCAAATTCAGCCGCATATACGGATCAGATCCCGCGGGCGATCCGATCATGTGCGGCCTGATTCATCCGACCGGGGCGGCCCAGTGGTGGTGGTGCGGCGGTGGGGACGGCTCCTCCTTGAATCTTGAGGCGGCTCGTACGACGAGCTACTGGTGTACTGCCACTGCCACTGGTGGAGATGGGATCACGGAGCTGGCTACTGGGAGCAAGAACCGAGTGATCGGCCAATCGGGTCGAGCTGGGAGATCGATGGATGGAGGAAGAAGCTAGCTATGCTCTGAGCTTAGCTAAGCTAGGGTTGATGTCTAGAGAGAGAGATGGGAATGAGGGAGGAGAGAGATGGGGATGAAGGGGGGCAGGAGCAAGTGTGCATTCGTCCACCCATTCGATACCCACACACTGCCACTGGAGGACACTGCCCCTGCCCCTCCTCTCTCTCACTGGAAAAGAGCCCACACACGCAGTGCTGGGCTTTCTGTCTTTTCCTTTGGTTTTTTTCTCTCTGACGGTGCACTGGACTCGAGAAATCCTTTTATACCCTTGATCTGATACGCTGCCCTCCTAATCCCGTTCCATGCTCTTCCAGGGCATTCTACTTGCCTACATGGCTACATCCAAGATCCAACAGTACAACGGCACAGCGCCGCCTAATTCTGCGGATGTTGTAATCCTTCCTTATCCTAACCGGGGTTCTGGGGCACAGCAACCAGTCCCCAACCAACGGAACAACCTCTCGGCAATTTTACCCTATCCCCTTCGTCGCCGCTCCATCTCCATCCTTATGTCTCCTGCAATTTTATCCTATATATTCCCTTCGTCGCCGCTCCATCTCCATCCTTACATCTCGTGTTCGAATTTACTCTGCATGTCTTCCCATCACCAACGTCGCCTGCAGATCACCACCAACGTTCAGTGGCCCCATCGCTACCTCGCCGCTCTGTCCCCACCTTTCCACCGTCATTTACCTATGCTAACCCCGCCTATCCTAAGTCCATCCATCGTCGCCGATTCACGGCCTTTGACGGTTCGCACGAGCTGTCATTGTCTCCCCCCACCACACACATGATCTCCTCCCCGCCACGGGCTTTTGCCTCCCCGACCTCCATTAAACTTGGGGGCACGAGGTACCAACCTCACCTTAACCAGGGGGAAGGGTGGCACCAATATGATCAAGAGGACGAAAGGCACAACGCTGGTAAGGTCACAGTGAGCAGATGGTGCTTGAGAAAGAAGGCGATACGTGAGGAAGGAGTGGCAAGGAAAACAAACATGGGCTAGCGGGCTAAGTAGCTAGGCAGTGCATAGGTATCCCATCACGACTGCCCGCGACTAGTCCCATAGCATTCCTCTGTATTAATATTTATCATTTGCAGACAACAACTTCCTCTTATATCTACTTTTCAAACAATTTAATTGATGTTTTTAGAAGAATGTCGCCAACATAATTTGGCCATACATTTTGTTTTATACAACAACCTATATATTGATCTCTTACATCCTTTGTAGATAGATGATATGATACTACTGATATATTATTTTTGAATGGAATGGAAGGAGCTCTGCTTAATTAATCATGGTGAAAGAAAGTTATGTGGAGAGGAAAAAATTGTATCACCTCTTGGAAGGGGCTAGCCACGCGTCCACTTCCACGAGGGGAGGTTTGTTTGTATCCTATTACAAGCTGTCTTAGCGTTGAATGATCCATAAAGACAAGGTATGCATGGTACACGAAGCTCGTTTAATTCGGTTATCGCTAACAAAGTCACAACTCATTCCCAATGCTTGTTCTTGACTAGGGCTGGACCAAAAGCTCAAACTCGATGAGCTACTTGAAATTAGATCGAGCTCAAATGCTAAATGAGCCGATGTCAAGCCCGGTCCTGAGCTTGAGCTCGATCTCGAGCCTTCATTGAGCCGAACCAAGTCTGAATAATCATCATTGCATAGCATATTTCTCTCTCTAAATCCAATTCTTCAGCCAATTTGAGTCGAGCTCGAGCTTGAAATGAAGTCTAACCGAACTCATATACTCTCACCTCCCCCTTAAAACAGTACAAATCACTTCATTTGAGCTCAACCGAGCCGATCTCGAGCCTAGCCGAGCTTTCATCGAACTAGATCTCAAGCTAAACCCTAAGCTCGATGCTGATTCGAGCCTAACATACCGAGCTCGATCGAGATTTAACAGACTAAGCTCGCCCAGAAATAACTCGAATCCACCCCTATTCTTGACCAGTTCAGCATAGGCGAGAAAGCTAGCGCGCTATGAGTCAAGCTAGCCCTGTACTCCTGCGCGCAGCTACCACACCAAAACCGATTCAACGAGCACAGTCAGCATCAAACCAAACTTAATTTAATAACATGAAGGAAGCACACCCGCGGTCTCAGCATGATCGATCCAAGTCACATCGTTCAAACTAATCGAGGATATATTCGAGGGTACATGAGTTTTCAGTTAATTTCACATGGTCTAGTGCTACCACATCAGGCACGTCGATCACGGACGAGATCTATAGCTAGCAACAGGCATGAGATGGTAAAGATCTGAACTTTTCCATCGTTCCACCCGGCCAGTATGTACGTATGAGCGCGTGCCTGCATGACACACCCTTTCTTTTTGAGCCTGTTTATGAGCGGATTATACATCGGGATCGACTTAGGGCAGATGGTTGCTCCTCGCACCACGCGAATCGCTGGAATTCTCGACGGCTAAAGCCGTCGATAAAGAGATGAAAACCGTCGAGACAGACATATCTCGACGGCCAGCCGTCGAGATTTAGCCGTCGAGATAGCACGGTCGACACAGATAGTCTTTCTCGACGGCTAAGCCGTCGTGATTTCACTTTCCCGACGGCTAAAACCAGGCCGTCGAGATACATGAACCGGCCAGGCACGACGTAACTTTGGGTGCTTTCTCGACGGCCTAAAACCGTCGAGATTATTCTTAAGCAGGCCGTTCAGTTCCGCCTTCCGAGGCCCAGCCCACCAGTTAGTAACGACGGCCCCATCGCGAGTGCCCGCGACTAGTCCCATAGCATTCCTCTGTATTAATATTTATCCTTTGCAAACAACAACTTCCTCTTATATCTACTTTTCCAACAATTTAATTGATGTCTTTAGAAGAATGTCACCAACGTAATTTGGCCGTACATTTTGTTTTATACAACCTATATATTGGTCTCTTACATCCTTTGTAGACGGATGATATGATACTACGGATATATTATTTTTGAATGGAATGGCAAGAGCTCTGCCTAATTAATCAAGGTGAAAGAAAGTTATGCGCAGAGGAAAAAACTGTATCACCTCTTGGAAGGGGCTAGCTGCGCCTCCACTTCCACGAGAGGAGGTCTATTTGTATCCTATTACAAGTTGTCTTAGCGTTGAAGGATCCATAAAGACAAGGTATGCATGGTACACGAGGCTCGTTTAATTCGGTTATCGCTAACAAAGTCACAACTTCTTGACTAGGGCTGGACCAAAAGCTCAGACTCGACGAGTTACTTGAAATCGGATCGAGCTCAAATGCTAAATGAGCCGATCTCAAGCCCTGCCCCGAGCTCGAACTCAATCCCGAGCTTTCATTGAGCCCAACCGAGACTGAATAATGATCATTGCATAGCATATTTCTCTCTCTAAATTCAATTCTTCAACCAATTCGAGCCGAGCTTGAGCTTGAAGTCAAATCCAACCGAGCTCATATAGCCTCATCTTACCCTCAAAACAGCACAAATCACTTCATTCGAGCTCAATCGAGCTGATCTCAAGCCTAGCCTAGCTTTCATCGAACTAGATCTCGAGCTAGACCCTAAACTCGATGCTGATTCGAGTCTAATATACCGAGCTAGAGCTTTGACAGACTAAGCTCTCGTTCAGGAATGACTCAAATCCACCCCTATTCTTGACAAGTTCAACATAGGGGTGAGAGAGCCACTACAAGAATCGGCCAGAATCTCGAGGGCCAAAAGAAATCTCGAGTGCCACAATACAGCCCTCTAGAATTAAAGAGGTTTCTCGAGGGCTAAATTTAAACCCTCGATAAAACGACTAATTCTCGAGGGCACACGGCAAACCCTCGAGAAACCAAGACACTGGCATATGGACATTAACGTCGTGATAGCACTTCTCGAGGGTTACAGAAAAAAAAAACCTCGAGAAGCTCTGGCCCCCCTGAAAAAACTCCACGCGGTTTTAAATAAATTCACCCCTGCCCGTCCTTACCCCCCCGTCCCCGTGCTTCTCTCTCCTCCTTATCCCCCCTCTCTCTCTCTCTCTCTCTCAATCTCTCTCGGCCGGCGAGCGGCGGAGGAGTGGCGGCGAGCGGCGGCCCGCGGCTCTTCTCCGACGGCGAGCGGCGGAGGGGCGGCGGCCTGCGTCTCTTCTCCGACGGCGAGCGGCGAGCTGCGGCTGGCTCCGGCAACTGCATCGCGCTGGCGCGTGTCTCCGGCAAAGGCGGTGCCCGGATCCGGCGAGTGGCGCCCGGATCTGGTCCCACCCCGCCACCGCCTGTCTTCCCTGAGCCCGCCACCGCCGCCGTCGGTCGGATCCGGCGCGCGGCGCCCGGATCCGGCCCCTCGTCGCCGCCGCCAGCTCCTCCTTCAACCCCGCCGCCCGCCCGTCTTCCCCGAGCCCCTCGTCGTCGTCGGTGGCTCCTCCTCCGAGCTGGTCACCGTGTTTGTGTGTGGATCTCGATCTCCAGTGAAGAACGAAACGCTCCCGAGATGCAATCCGGTGGCGCTTAGAACCCAGTTGTATATTTGCTTGGTTTTTTTTGGCCGAATTTCCTTTTTCCTTGTTTGAACGGATGGTGGTTCTGCGTGATCGACTTCAAATCTCATGAGTTTGCTTGGTGCGGTGATTATAAAAACATTGCTCGTCCTGATGGGAGATCTGCATAATCGACTCCTGATACACCCATAGATGTTTGTTCATGGGATTTGTTTCAATGAAAGTGTAGATGTTTACTGGAATTTCTTTGTAGATTCATGTTCACCTTTTGTTCATGTTCATGTGCACAGCAGTGGTGATAGGTGGAGATTTTGTTTACTGGAATTCTTTTAAAAAACAATGAACAGAACATTAGCCAGAATTCCATTTTTTTTTTAAAAAAAAAAGAGCTTCTCGAGGGCTGCAGCCCCCGAGAGACATGAAGTGCTGCCGTTAAATAATCAGAACCGTCATCTCCCCTGTCTTCTCGAGGGCGTCCATGTGGCCCTCGAGAAACAGCTTTCTCTGTTTTTCTCGAGTAGCTAGTCACGAGGGTTGTTTCTCGAGGGCCGGCCCTCGAGAAAGGCTTATCTCGAGGGTTCACCCTTCTTTCTCAAGGGTTTTTGGTCCTCAAGATTCTGGCTGATTCTTGTAGTGAGCGCTATGAGTAAAGCTAGACCTGTACTCTGCGCGCAGCCTCCACACCAAAACCGATTCAACGAGCAAAGTCAGCATCAAACTAAACTTAATAACATGAAGGAGAAGCACACCCGCGGTCTCAGCATGATCAATCCAAGTCACATCGTTCAAACTAATCGAGGATATATTCGAGGGTACATGAGTTTTCAGTTAATTTCACATGGTCTAGTGCTACCACATCAGGCACGTCGATCACGGACGAGATCTATAGCTAGCAACAGGCATGAGATGGTAAAGATCTGAACTTTTCCATCGTTCCACCCGGCCAGTATGTACGTATGAGCGCGTGCCTGCATGACACACCCTTTCTTTTTGAGCCTGTTTATGAGCGGATTATACACCGGGATCGACCTAGTCACCTAGTGGCAGATGGTTGTTTCTGGGATCTATATATGAAACCCACACACCCAACTAACAAGAAAACAGAAGAAAAAAAAAACGCATCCATACCAAACAATCGTAGAAGTTAAACAAAATATCTCAACGTAGTTAAGATTTCTACGTAGAACAATAAATAATCAATAAAAAAATTAAAATTAATGTAAGCATAGGTATGTAAGTTTTTTCAAGGAAAAAAAATCTATTTTACACCATGAACTATTGTGCTTCATCTATGTGCCCCCTAAACTATCAAACAAGGTATTATGTCCCTCCTCCCCTGTAATAACAAAAAATAAGACGCAAATAACCCTTGCACTGGTTTTGAAGATGGTTTTGCGCACGTGGCGAGCAACATGACAGTCCAGTCACAAAAAAAATAATTAAGAAATAAACTAAAAGTAATCGACGGTTATTTAGAAAAACCGTTATATTTATCGTGCTTTTCTCCGAGCCAAACATTTCATCGTCTAGAAGCTGTTCTTAAAGGCCAATCAAAACAGACGTTCCAAGCTTCTCAATACAATATTTTTAAGGCCTTGTTCTTTTCAACGTTACCGACTGTTGCGTATAACCGTAACAAATTTTGTTATTTTTATATAGCCTATATGTTGTGATAATTTTTAATGATTTCTTCGTGTCTTTTAGTAGTCATTCCAAAGATTTTAAAACTATTTTTTAATTATTTTTTAATTTGTAAATCTCTTTTCTAGATCTCTCAAATTTACTACAGTAATACGCTAACGCAACCATACGCTGAAAAGAACAAGGCCCGGAGCTCTCAAATAGTCGATCAGTCCACGCACTGCTCAACAAATCCATCTCCTCCAGCTTTGGGTTTGGTATCTTGGCAAACGTGGCGAGAAGACACAACATCTTTGGGCAGGTAAGGCACGATATCAGATTAGGGCACGCAGGGCGCAGCTTTCTTTTGTCTTGAAAAGTGGAGATCGAGGGGGAAAGCCCGGTGGAAAGGCCGGTATGATTTTCCGGGAGAATGATGGGCTCTTCATTCGTTTAATCGGATCGAGGAGTTCATTGTTAAGGAAGTGGGGAAAGGGGTAGTGAGTGAGCGAGTGAGTGGCACTGGGCGTTGGCAAAGCAGGCATGCATGCAGCTAGGCAGGCCAAGCTAAAGGGCTCAGCTTTCTGCATTTTACACGTACATCATTGGTCCATTGATTGGATTCACCAGCTTGACATGCCCATCAGGCCATCACCCCATGAAAGCGGAAAGATTTCTCACGCAATGAATAATTGCAGTGGCCATTTAGGCATATAAATAGGAGAGATTACAACAGAAGGAAACAATCAAGAGGATTTCACGTGATTGTAGTTAATCCTGATCATGCCTAATATATTCTAACTGTCCAAATACGGTGTCGCGCGTGCCATGCGGGCACTGTGATTGTTAGCCATGCACATATGCATGGCCCTTGGCCCCTGCCTTTGGTGCAGCACTGGACCCGCGCCCCTTGCGTGTTGCTGGATGGGCAACAGTGCCCGAATGGCACGGCACCGTATTTGGACAGTTAGGATATATTAGGCATGACCAGGATTAGCTACAATCACGTGAAATCCTCTTGATTGTTTCCTTCGGTTGTAATCTCTCCTAATATTATATGCCTAAATGGCCAATGCAATTATTCATTGCGTGAGAAATCTTTCCGCTTTCATGGTATCACGAGTCCGGGTTTCCCCGTGCTCCATCCTTCTGCTGCTTACCCTCATGCCGCGACGATCTACGTGATCGCGCCGATGATCCCTCCCCGTGGCGTGCTTCCTGCACTGCACGTCCACTTGAACGCCGCGTTCACTCTCCTTTCCCATCTACTACCGCCCCTCCCTCTTGCCCTCATGGCTGGCGATCTATCTGAACTCGACCAGCTCCGCAAGGAGGTCAAGGAGCTACGCGCGGCAGCTGCCCAGCGCGCCCTGGACGATCAGCGCCGCGCCGATGCCGAGTGCCGTCGCATGGAGGCTGAGGCTGAAGCCGAGCGCCTTCGATTGGAAGCCGAACATGAGGAGGCTGAACGCAGTCGCCGCGAGGCCGAATCTGACGCCCTCCTCATCGCCAATCCACACGCGCAGGCGGTCACCCTCACGAACATTAGGGCCCTCGTCCCTATGGTTCTTGAGGTCGGCTCCACCTCCTACCCCAAGTGGCGCGGCCTCCACCTCATCACCCTCGGCAAGTACGCCCTCACCAACCACGTGCTCTCTGAGGACGCTCACCCCGATGTCACGCCCTGGCATCGCATGGACTGCGTCGTGATCTCTTGGATTTTTGGCACAATCTCCGCCAATCTCCTCGAGATTGTCATGACCCCTAGCGACCCGGATCACCAGGTCACCAGTAGACACGTGTGGCGTACCCTGGAGGACATGTTCTTTGGCAACAAGGAGACTCGCGCCATGCTGCTCGACACGGAGTTTCGCATGATGTCCCAAGGCGATCTAACCATATCTGATTACTGTCGCAAACTCAAAACCATGGCAGATCAGCTCGGCAGCCTCGGCGAACTGGTCCTCGACCGAACCCTTGTCTTGACCACGTTGCGTGGTCTTAACGATCGGTTCCAACACATGGCGTCCTATGTCAAGCGACAGAAGCCCTTCCCAATGTTCGACGACGTCCGCAACGATCTCCTTCTTGAGGAACTCACCCTCAACGACAAGGCGACGACGCACGCTGGGTTCAGCTGCATGCTGCAGACATGCCTCAGTATCCCGCCCCAGCCATGGGCGGCCACGGTGGCTAGGATCAGGCCGCGCTCGCCAGTGCGTTCAGCAACATGCAGCTGAACCCACCGTCCTCCAACGTGCGCCGTTGCCTTGTCGTTGAGGGTGAGTTCCTCAAGAAGGAGATAATTGCGGACGTCGTCGAACGTCGGGAAGGGCTTCTGTCGCTTGATGTAGGACGCCATGTGTTGGAACCGATCGTTAAGACCACGCAACGTGGGTCAAGACGAGGGTTCGGTCGAGGATCGGTTCACCGAGGCTGCCGAGCTGATCTGCCATGGTTTTGAGTTTGTGACAGTAATCAGATATGGTTAGATCACCTTGGGACAACGTGCGAAACTCCGTGTCAAGCGGCATGGCGCGAGTCTCCTTGTTGCCAAGGAACATGTCCTCCAGGGCACGCCACACGTGTCTGCTGGTGGCCTGGTGATCCGGGTCGCTGGAGGTCATGACAATCTCGAGGAGATTGGCAGAGATTGTGCCAAAAATCCAAGAGATCACGACGTAGTCCATGCGATGCCAGGGCGCGATGTCGGGGTGAACTTCCTCGGAGAGCACATGGTCGGTGCGGGCGTACTTGCCGAGGGTGATGAGGTGGAGGCCGCACCATTTGGGGTAGGAGGTGGAGCCGACCTCAAGAACCATAGGGGCGAGGGCCGTAATGTTCATGAGGGTGATCGCCTGCGCGTGTGGATTGGCGATGAGAAGGGCGTCAGATTCGGCCTCGCGGCGACTGCGTTTAGCCTCCTCATGTTCGGCCTCCAATAGGAGGCGCTCAGCTTCAGCCTCGGCCTCCATGCGACGACGCTCGGCATCGGTGCAGCGCTGATCATCCAGGGCACGTTGGGTAGCTGCCGCGCGTAGCTCCTCGACCTCCTTGCGGAGCTGGTCGTGTTCAGATAGATCGCCAGCCATGAGGGCAAGAGGGAGGGGCGGTAGTAGATGGAAAAGGAGAGGGAACACGATGTTCACGACACGGACCGGCGGTGGCTCGCGAAGGGTCGACGTTCAGGTGGACGTGCCGTGCGGGAAGCACGACACGGGAAGGGATCGTCGGCGCGATCACGTAGATCATCGTGGTATGAGGGTAAGCAGCGGAAGGATGGAGCACGGGGAAACCCGGACTCGTGATACCATGAAAGTGGAAAGATTTCTCACGCAATGAATAATTGCATTGGCCATTTAGGCATATAAATAGGAGAGATTACAACCAAGGAAACAATCAAGAGGATTTCATGTGATTGTAGCTAATCCTGATCATGACTAATATATCCTAACTATCCAAATACGGTGTCGTGCCATGCGGGCACTGTTGCCCATCCGGCAATGCGCAAGGGGCGCGGGTCCAGTGCTGGACCGAAGGCAGGGGCCAAGGGCCATGCATATGTGTGCATGGCTAACACCCCATGTCTTCCCTTCCTCCAGTTTAATATCCCTTGTTCTCTATTGGCCTTCCATAGGGTAGGATTTTATATTAGCGTGTGCCCATGTAGCTTCCAACTAAGCAATCTTTTTTGAAGCTGATGGGGGGAGAGCATCTTGATCGCTTTGCCAAATTTATTTACGCTCCTTATAAGAAAGGGATTGATTTGAGACCATCTATCTTAAGGACTTCCCTAAACCGACGGCAAAACGTACGGTGGAATTTTTATTGGTTTTTGCTAGACGCTCCTTATAAGAAAGGGATTGATTTGGGACCATCTATCTTAAGGACTTCCCTAAACCGACAACAAAACGGTGGAGTTTTTAGTAGTTTTTGCTAGACGTCAGGCACTTGGAATTAACAAAGGTATCAATCAACGATAGAACCATTTAATCGAGTTGGATCTCAATCTAACGATCCATGTTCTTCCCACTATCTCATCCTTCGTTCGCCTTGATATCTCCTGGCTCATTCGCAAGCATAGTTGGAAGGAGGGGGAGACTTCGTTTATCTAAGTACGGTTATAAAAAGATCGAATGTAGATAGGCCCGGCCCAAAGGGGGGGCAAGTGGTGCAACGGCCAGGGGCCCCCAATTTAGAGGGGCCCCGGCCCATATAATGTTTAGGTATTAGTAGTATTATTAGGAGCCCCAAACCAGTACACCAAAGCCCATTGAATCAGCCCAAAAAATTGAAAAGCAGCTGCAGCCCACCCAAAAATTCGAAAAGCAGCTGCAGCCCATTATCTACCAAGGTCCAAGTAGTACTAGTTGTAATAGGCTTATAGGCCAATAGCAGCCCGTTATAGCTGAGCTCGTCTCTTCATTTTCCTTCCAACTTCCAAGGCCACCGATCCAATTAATCGATCAGATCAATAGATCATCACGACGCCTGTTCGTCTCTCGCGGTCTCGCCTCGCTCGACTCTCAGCTTTCGCCGCCTGGGACAAGGGAAGGAATGGGGAGTTGGGGACTTGGGAGTTGGGAGGCGGGAATC